>JAAAKL020004165.1:0-21522 GCA_010016065.2 Carybdea cf. marsupialis auct. non (Linnaeus, 1758) | reverse complement strand
GAAAATATAAGAACACTGAGCCTCAGCCCAAATTATCTGGTTCTTACTAAAAAAAGTGTATTTGTGAAACGTATTGGTGTATACTCAAGCGAAGTAAGATAGTTCACAAACCTGCTGTTACTTGCACAAAAAAGATGGAACCTCCTTATTCCAGATAATCAGCGAACCTAGATTTTGTTGGCCTCTACTAGTAATCTGTGTCACTCATAAGAGGCAGGGCAATGTCGGAGAATTCAGGAGCCCTAATTGTTGTTCCCCTAACTTTCTCATACCAACTTTTCTGTTTGTGCATGTGTCCGCCAGACTATCGGTGTTATAGGTCTGAGGCGAGGGAATACGATTGCTGGTCAATTTACACTGAAATATAGGCCTACGCACTCCAAAGCGTTGGCCTAGATGGACTTTCCCTCTTCTTGTCAAACTCTCGTCAAATAAGGTGCGAATCGTGGTGTCTTCGCCTTCTAGCGGTTACATGAAGTGACTGGAAATCAGAGGAGGGGGGGGGGGCACGTCCGATGACCACCATATATGGAAAACATTTGAAATAAATACCACAACACATGTACAATTCATTTTTGTATCATAAAAAGCTCACTTTTTATTTCATCCAATACGTTCAGTAATTTCAAATCAAATGATATCGAACGCAGCACACCTTTCTACGGAAACACTAAGGAATTTTGAGAATTCAACTGAAGCAGATTATGACTACATACAAATTCAGCATTGAGTTAGACTCTATCTAAATCTAATTTTTTAGCAGAGGTATAATATTTGGTCACTCGGATTTGAGACTTTTGCGAATTCTCCAATATCAAGGAAGTGAAAGAGGGACAATTTTATATTTTTGCCGAATTTGTTTTGCCAGTGCACGTTAGTTATGCGTGAGTGAGGGTTCGAATGCAGTTGACAGCACAACTTCTACTTCACCAGTCGATTTTCTAAGTATGAGTTTACACGTGTATATTTTATTTGGTATTGACTTGTTTTCAAGGCGGGGCTAAAGAAGTTGACGACACTAGCATTGACAGAGGTGCATGATTATTCACATTACACAGCGGTTTTAAATCGTTACTATCAATTATGTTAGGTATTTTTCAATCTTGTTGTTAGTAAGAAAAGTCTTATTGTTCGAATCCTCTTCAAGATATTTTGGCGCCCAAAGTGGGGCGTTAAATATGTTCACGGGGATTTCAATAAGAACAATAAGACTTGCTGTTAGTAACGCTCTCACACACAAGTATCACAAACTCATTTCAAATACTTTATTTCGATAACAATCAAGGTTCATTGATATAAAATAGCTTTAGTGCCACTAAACTCTCGGCAACGCCGCTTAATACCAATGACGTTGACAACAGCACGCACAAGCTAACTCTACCGTTGAAAAACCTTCTGTATACTTCTGAAATACTCTCGACAAGAAACGACTGCAGCGCACACCGACTTTGTGGAAGGTTGGAAGCGATTAGACAAGCTTGATAAAAACTAAGGATTGGAGAGAACTGCTGTGTTTTTAGACGCTCGTTTCTTGTATCTATGGTGAGTTAATTACTTGATGAATGGGTGTGGGGGCTGATTGACATGATATTGCAGCGATATGATCAAGGAATAACGGTATTTGTATCTTACAATAAATGACATCATCATTAACGATAGTTGCAACTTGGCCAATTATCGACACAATGAACGCTCGCACAACTCGTGCGGTTTTTGGTTAAAATATCAAAACTCCTATTTTTACCTATCAGTGGATGTTTTCATTGCGTACAGCTGATTCTGATTTCAACTAGAACAAGTGGCCAAACAAAAGGTACCGCTCACTGTGCACGAATAATACACAGAATTTAAAATCAGACAGGAAGATCAACAGCACAGATTTTACACCTTAACGGTGGTTGTAAAGAAGTTATGAGTAGTTAAGTTTACTGTTTATGGTTCGAACCTTGGTCACACACAATGGTGACGTGCTGCTCTACCAGCTGAGCTATGGTAATCCGGCTATAGCATACTTCAAAAATCTCTAGTCGTCACATTAACTTCGAAACGTCTACAAGAACCAGTAAATATGCAGCATAGTTAGCTGTCCTCATATTTTCGCCCAATTTCAGCCCGACGTGTTCTGAATCTGTTTTTGATCCTAATACCCTTTGATTGGGACAACCGATTATATAAGATGGCGAAGAAACGGGGAGCGAGTAAATATTCATGAAAAACACGAAATTTTATGTGAAGCTTTTATACTCCAAGAAATGACAGACTATGCAAACGGGTGGGGCATCTGCGCAGAAAGCCCCCTGATACTGACGCTTCGCGCACGTGAGATTATCTCCCATGTTGATGTTCTTAAGATCTCACGGGATGAAGCCTTAGCTTATCCTTGACTTCCTAAAATCCAGGCTAGGGCATATTAAAGTGTTTTTATTAAAACAGAATGTAGTTAAAGGCAGTCCTTGTAATAACACTATATAAACAAGTATCGATAAACCATAAAACTGCTGATTGTATAACTCCTTTTACAAGTGAAGTAATACTGCAGTATTTAATCAAAGGCCAAAATAACAGTTTATCTTGTAGTAATACACGCATTATTGTGCATTAAAAGGTAAGAACTGATTGCAGTAACCAAAACGTCTTAAAACGTTCTTAGCGAAGAATCGACTGCAAATTGATAAACTCAAACATCGAATGCTCTCTGTCATTGCTTATCATTTCAGCTTATCATGGTTTTATGCCGCTCGACGTTACATCATTAGAAGCTCCAACTCATTCACAATTTATCAACTTCAGATTATCCATCAAAATATTTGAGAATCTGCTCCAGGGCGCATTTTATGGTTTCACAATTGAGAGTAATCCGCAAATAAAAGATTATTAATTTCTACAGCGGCTGTTATTTCGCTGGTGGAATTTGCCCCAATTTTCAAAGGGAGGAACCATTGCTCCTTCCTCGTGATCAGTGGCATTTGCCGACAGTTTTGAAGTTTACCTTCTTAATTAATCTCCGATGTCATTTACGGATTTTAATGACAACGCATTTCGCATTTCCATAGACATGTTAATTCTGCAAATTATACGGGTGTTTCCACTTAACTGGCACCAGCAGAGCACACAATTTTTAACATTTAGAACAATGATGTTGTAAGCCTGAGGGTAAAAGAGACACCTGTCTCCTATCCCTGGACCCAAAAAAGTCTTAATAAAATATCTTTCCAACAAAGTACCCTAGAGCCCCAAAATACCTCCAAATGAAGATGAGTCTCCAACAAACAGAATCAGCAGCTTATGCCGATGATTTAGAACGGGAGACAGAAATCGAATTGTAGGTAGGTTTTTGACTGCCAGGAAAGAAAGTGTGCCGCCAAGCTATTCGAATGGCACACATGATAAATAGAATGATATAGATCGATATACCAATCTTTTTGTTGGTGGGAGACCCTTCTTAGGGCACTTTTCCAGACACCCCAACCGCCTTATTCAGAGACAGAATCCCTCACCACCTTTTCCACAGGGTTAGGGTACGCTTAGGGTTACGCTTAGGGTTACGCGTAGGGTTAGGATGACGGTTAGGGTGTGGGGTATCAGGAAAAGGCGGTGGGGTCACTCTTTTTCAGTGCAGTTTTGAACAATAGCGGTAGGGGGTAACTGGAAATGTCCCCCTCTTAGTACGGGTCCTGCTCCTAAGGATGCGGCCCCGGCACTGAAATCCGGTCTATCACTGAGATAAACAATTTGTAGGGTTTCCATAGAATTTTAAAGTAATACCTTAAGAAGAATTTGATATAGTATGAATGTTGCCATCGGGACGAGAGGCGAGGATCCAGGGGCTCAACACGAGCATGAAAATCAAGTTGACGTCATTCTAATTTACAAAGCCAAGAAAATCTTCCTGGACATGTAGCATCCATGGTAGTAAGCATATTCAAGGTGTGGACCGTGACGCCAGCTCGGGCGACAAAGCACATAAACAGGGCCAAACGGGTCATAGGCATAATTAAGTTGCGTATCCCGGATTTTTGTTATCATGCATTTTTAGCACTACAATAATTGAATATACGGCGCCACAGGGGGCTACAACGCGCTATTTCATTTATTGTTTCAAATCCTCTCATCTTGACAATATGAAGATCCTTAAAAGACATTCGTCAAAAATTATAATTGCAAACCATTTCCGAACTTCTATCGGCGGAAGACTAACATGCTCGTCTTCGACCTACATAACATAAGCCCATACAATTTTGTTTCTCTGAATATGTTTTATTGGTATAAATTTCCCATCCAAGGGTCAGTTTAAATCGTTAAACAGAAAAACGGATAAGTTACTGCCAAGTGACCTCGTAGACTACATTCGTTAACCTTATAGTTCAACCCCCAAACACCCCACCCTCAACACAACAACATACAATCCCAAATCCTGTCGTCTCAAAGGGTTTCTGTGGTGATTCATTCTTGATATACTGTTAAGGGCTTAGGCTTAACAACTCTGTTACTTATTTTGCGTAATATTTTGTCAATACGACTATATCAACTACCCGTTTCTACATACAACACCCCTTTCAGGAGATTTGTCTTCTCTCAGAGACTTAACTCTTCAGCTGGAGGTCATAAAGTCCTACCACACACCCTCCACCGCGATTAGGGCAATGCAAGACTGGTTACTTGGTAGTAAAGGGGGCAAAAGGAACGGAGGAGCGTGAATTTCCCGGAGATTTTGCGTGCAGCTCTAAAACTATTTAGTAAACGTACACGACCAAGTGCTAACTTGTGAATAATGGGCAACAGCGAGTTTCATTTTTGGGATACAAATTTAACTGTGCAACACGTCGCTCTTTAATTACTTCCATGTCAACACTTGCATCATCGAACCTACGCATCCCTCAGCAAGATTGATTACCTGACTTATCATTGGATCATGTTTTTCTATTTAGCGAGATCTCCCTTCCCAGTTCACACTCGCTTAAAATCTAATCCTATTTTGTGTCAAGAAAAGAAAGCAGTAGTAGCTCGTTCACTGGTTTTCTTTATCATCTTTTATGATAAGGTAACCGGCTCTTGCGGACAGGAAATGCAAAATCTGCAGTTTCAAAGCCTCCTCACGGATTAAACGTAGAATAAGATCTGATATCTTTAAACCATAGAAACACTGATTATTGACAGGGGAGTAATCACACCATGCAACACAATATAAGATATTTTCAATAACAGATAACGAGGTCGTTCATCACAAAAACCCTGTGTTTATTCCACCACGTTTCGAACTTTTGACGCATGTTGCAGACTAAGGGTCGACGAATCAGGGCTTTTAAAAAGCTTATTATAGAAATTTGTAAGCACAAATATCCACTTCATCTTCCCTCAACTTGCATTACACTATTTAATCAACGACTGATTATTTTGGAAGATAATTCTTGACAACTAAGTTGACCTCAAAGCGGCCCTTCATTTGTGTGGTCTTAAGCTGAAACTCAGAAACGTTAATTGATATGATAACTGGACCAATGAACAAACGCGATCGGCATCAAGTTTCCTGTTTATTAGGGATCCCATAACACAAATATTTGTTTCATCAACACTAGTTCTAATTTGTTAATCTTGCCATGGAACGAGTGAGCTTTTACAAAGACAGTGTCACTGATTTGTTTCTTCGACACAACACTTGTATCTGATTGTGATGATCAATATCTACGAAAAGTAATGGCGATCACTTAGAAATATGAAAATAGCAAGAGATCAGTATTAACATCACGTAATACAAATACCAGGTACACGGGGTATGAACAGGGCAAATGAGCAAGCCATTTAAGAAAGTTGGTACTTCGATGCCTTCAGTATGACCTGTTGCATCGTTAATTCTCTTGTCACATCACATCTGGAAAATTCAAAGTACACTCACCAGATCTTCACGCAGCCGTTTCAGTTCCGATGACTTGAAAATGTCCATCCTGTATTGCTAAGACCATCCAACTGATTTCATACACTGATTTCTCCCATTAAGTAAAGATCCATAGCACATGTTCTGGTCAAAGCAGTGCCTTCCTTCCTTGTCTTGTTGAAGTGTTTTGGCAAGAAGTTTTCACATTCAACCTGTAATGGCTGTCCCGAGTATTTAAATTGCACCACGTGAGAGATTTGTTCCAAAGCCAGCAGCACCCTGTGGTCTCACAAGACAAGCCTTCGCGAAAAAACGACGGGTAACCTGACCTGTGTCCTACCAACACCATGGATTCGAGGAGATTAAAACATTTCAAAGAAATTGAACTGGCCATCTAAAATCAATTACGAAACAGAGTGCGGATAGTCATTATAAATCCTTGGTCTTATCGTTCATATTGCATATAGATACTGACGCCCAAATAAGTATTGTTGGTTGGTATTTTTGAGTGATAAATGTCCTCATGGAATAATTTCAGACCACTGGGTTACACTATCTCATTTAAGTTAGAAAGCAAAATCCTTTTGATTGCAGAAAATTAAAGATAGCTCATTAAGTCTGCCCTTAAGTATATATTTGTCACGTTGTTTACAGCTCTGCCTACTTGGAGAGCGTTTGGTACTTTGACGATTACACTGTAAGGGCAGAGAACATAATAAGGCTAAGTTTGTTGAATGATTAAGGAAGAAAGAAACGTGAAAAGTGGAAATAAACAAAGGTGTAAAGGGAAAAGCATAATGAAAGAAAGAAGTTCGTCGGTACAACAACTAGGCAAACAAGTCAATGTTTAAAGCAACATGTTGACACAACATGTTGCATCGTGTAAACGAACCAAGTTGTACAACATTTGTTGCACGCAACATGTTGATACAACTGATTTTAAGAATAGAACAGGTTCTATTTCTCACAACATGTTGTGGACAATCAGCCAAGGGACAACGCATATTTGAGGGTCATACGAGAGGGAGGATGTGAAGCTAACATAGAATTTGCAATATTTCATAGACGTTTTAAGATGGGAATGGGCGAGCTACGTAAGGTTCAGTTGTTCCACTTCCCTCTAACATATACAAAAAAAAGTGTTGTTCCAAATGAAAACAAAGTTGGGAAACTCAGTTGTAAAACAGGACAGGGTCCTCAGAACGAGGTTGTGTTCAACATTTTGGTACAACATTTTGCATCGTGGCCCACTTCCATAAGATTACCAGACCATTTCAACTATTCGTGCCCGAGTAGTAGATCTTAAATATTCGGAAATTTGGTGTCATTTTCAAGTAAGATTTCGCTTTGCATTTAGTACCGTTTCCCCCCAAATATTGAGGATGGCTTTGCTTGAATTTAGACTCTCCAGAAACTTAAGGGGCCCAGTACCTTTTACCGGAGGCTCGCTACTCCTTTTGCACCTCCACATTGATATGTTCCTCTCTTTGTGGGCACCAATGGGTAATCATTCGTCCACAATAACGTTTTTCAATTACTTTGCTAAAGAAAATATGATTTGAAAGTGCCGAATTCAAATCTACTCAAACACTTCTCATCTAAAAATCGGGCACAAATCTTTTCGTGTATCCATACGATCCCCATTCTGCCATGACGACAGCTCATTTCTTTGAAGAGTCGATTACTGTTGTTTGGGCTTCTCAAATGACGTCACTCCATGATGCAGAAGTATGATAACATCCAACATGCTTTATTAAAAACTGGGCTTTGCGCCATATTAATACAATGCAGCGCGTGCTTTAATGTACCGTTAAAGATACTTAATTCACAAAAAGAAACATGAAACTGCTTGAATTGAAGGCAGTCAATAAGATCGAAACCAAAGTTAAGTAACGTCCCTCAGAAATTAGGTACTTAAAAATATCAGTGTTACGAGCCCTCCTTGCAACTTTCGTGGGTTGGGTTTGAACTGGGGCACTCGTTGTGGTTAAAGGACCCTATACAATGATAATGTATAAGAAAAAAATACACTACTAGAATATAACTCTAAAGAAAAGTCTACGGACCCAAAATATTAGATATTGTACCCCTTCTCGTCGACGATAAATAATCGTTGTCTTGTATGGCAAGACGGGGTGAATGGGGCAGTCAGAATAAGTGAGGGGGATGCAGAGCACTCCTCAAAGTTTCCATGATTACATTTACCACAGTAAGGGTAGTGACACTAGTGTCCAATTAGTGTCCAGTCCAAGGAATGTTAAAGCATGTCTTTTTGTTGAATTGATGTTTTGTTCCCCTGTAAACCAAATGCTTAGCATTTGTCGCTAAGAAACTTAAAGTCTGCCCAAATGCTCCACTTATAAAACATGTTTAATAAGACCTGATTATCTTATGAAGTTGTGGTTATTATTTAAGTATCATCGTTGAAATGGAGCCATGTGATAGGTCTTACTTTACTGGCATAATGATAACCAAACGAACTTAATTTCTCTTGTTTGATTGCCATCATCAAAGTGTTAAAGAATAAGTTGAATAAGCTTATAGATAGACATTGCCCCCTACAATACTCCTCTGCTCACATTGATTGGGTTTGTAGTAAATTAACAATTGAGCACTTATTCTTTAAAGTATTTTTTGAACTTTAAACATTGTATTTATTGCCTATCTTTCATTGCAAAATTTCTCTGAGTCGTGCACAGTTCGGGATCATATAAATCTATCTCCTGTATAGTTTGATCACAATCAACAATAAACTTCTGTATATTTAATTTCCAGATGATTAGACCCAACCGACCTCCTTACAACAATACAGACGACTAACCACTGAATTACATAACTGACTCACAAGTATAACGGGTGGGACTGACGTCATGACCTCGTACTACTGACAGAGCCTCATAATGGTTGGCGCATGGTTAATCTGAATTCTATCAGTACTCACTTTTTCTTCTTCTTCTTCTTGGGCTATCCATTGTCGTTAAACGATGGTAATGTCATGACGTAGTGCTTTCTCCAGAGTGCTCTATCTTTCATCACTCTCATCAGATCAGTATCGTCCAGTTGAGTTTCTTCCTTGATGACTTGCCTCAAGGTACTGCGTGGTTGTCCAATTCTCCTCTTTCCTTCACGTAACCACAATAGCAGTTTGCCAGCTGGTTCATTCCTTCGCATTACTTGACCAGCCAGTGCCAGGCGTCGTTGTCGTATAGCTTTGCTAATACGAGGAAGAGAACCATACAGTTGCGGATTCGTAACATGAATACTTACTCAAGGAATACATGAAAGGGTATTGTACATGTCTCCTTCTAAGTCAAGAGATCTGGTTCGGGCCATTTCTTATTTCCCCTTACAAATAATAAAGTATGAACTAATAAGAATAATAATAATGATGATGATTAAAAATCATGATAATTAATGATAAAACGTATGCAAAACACTTAAGCTGCAATCAGCCCTAAATGGCTGCAGGGGATAGTATGCAATCACTAATAGGTAATAGCGTACATCTCAACAAGGCGAGTACACTTTTAATGCCTATTAACTTGAAACAGGCAAGCCATCACTTGCTCTACGTTTCTGGGCCAGACCTTGTTGTATTATCGCAGACATCAAACGAAAAATAATGATAATAAAAAATTATTATTATTATTAAATATGCTAGTAATTTGGTACATACATATAAATCCATTGCCGTAGCATTGAAGACAAGGTTAAAACTTATTTTGTTCTTCAATAATTTCAACCAAAAGAAAGAAACCGTTTCTGCTCACTAGCGATAGGCATATCTAAATTGTTTATAACATGCCTTGCCTTTCACATATAAACAAATAACACCAGCAACGATAGTGATAATTCAAATACTATGATAGCAATAAAAATTATTTAAAAATTATTACTTAAAATGGAAAGTAAAGAATGCTGCAGACGATATTTAACCTCGCCCAATCCTTGTCCCTTCTCTAAATCGGTGGTACGTGTTGCACAGTTAAAATTTTCCTAACAAGATTGATTATTTCAAATTTCATAACTGGTCAATGATATCAATAAAAATTTGCTGCCGTTTAAAATTCCTCAACCCTTAAAACAGAGAATGCAAGGATGCTGCGAACATCTGTGGGGTCAGGCCCGGATTAGATTTTGTATCATGCGAGCAGATGAAATACCTTCCAGCAAATCCTAAATCTTAACGAGTCAGAATCAAGACAAGTCGCTCTAGTGAGAGGAGGAACCATTTTCAAGAAAAGGTCGTTGAAACAAGTTACAATGGTTGCCATGGAGAGACATCAAAATAGTAGTGCTTTGCCCATCTGATACCTGTTTTATTTCTCAAGGAACTTTAAATGCCTTTTTGTTGGCTCGTAATTGGCTTTGAAAGGGAATTAGCTGATTTGCCTGATACGAGGTGCCAAACAATGACAGAATAATTTCGAAGTGCTAAATACCTTTAATGACTATTCTGTTTGAGTTTAGAATTTCACGTAGAGTGAACACGCGCGTCTTACAGACCTGCCATCGAATCTTGCCTTCTTCATACAATTACTACCAAGCATTAATCCAGATTTGCAGTATTCTCTTTGACTTGCCGAGGAATAGACATAAAAGGGGAAAGTTGTTATTGAATGGGATAGAAGGGAAGTCTTTGAGGCACAAGAAGTTGGCTTCTATGAAGAGATTTTGACAACCTTAACAACAATGAGCAACATACGGAAGGTTTCCGATTTGCAGCTTAAAGATATGTGTTATCCAGAATACAGGATTTAAAATTATAAGTTTCGAAAAGGAGAGAATTAGATAGTATTTACCGGGATTCGAAACTGGGGCACGCCCAATCTCGGCGTGTGCTCCACAAATGCAGCTAAGGTGACCCTATGATAACATAAATCACTATTCTATTCGCCATGTTAGCTCCCAATGTCCACCGGTGGACATTGATAGCCAACTCTACCTGATATTAGATGGTAGTTTCTCGACACCATTGACGTGACCATGAAAGGTCTACCACCAGATCCATCAATCTATCCCAAGCCCATTGAGTGATGTAAAGTAATGTAAGAAGAGAGAGGGTTTGAAATGCTTAGCCTCGAAAGGATGGTAGTAGAGAAATAGAATAGCATTGTTTCCATGACAACTTTTTAATAATGTAACAATCGTCTGTGTATTTTTAATAATGTAACACTCGTCTCTGTATTTCGTTGTTCCATCGACGGAAAGTTGTGAGTAGACAAAAATCTACACAGGCCACTTGAAAACCGTGCTATTGATATGACTTCAGTGTGCTCTCGCAAACTGCTGTTCTAAATAACGAGATTGTTACAGTGCAACCAGGTCAAGATGACTACCATTTATATATCACCAAAGTCAACAAAATGAAAACGTCTAAGTAAGTCTAAATAAAAAAGGTTGGATATTTTGGCGAGGCAACCGGTTTGGTGTGGAGTTCATGGCTAGCTTATCTGCTCTTTTGTAGTCGTTGCTTGTAAAATTAAACGCTTGCGCAATCCACGCTTTGAAGAAGTCATAGTCACTGCATCCCTAAAGTATTTTATTAGGACGAATCTCAAACTTGTAATGAAAAAAGTACGTAAAAAGGATGTCTTCATATAGACACTGATACTTTATGCTTTTAGCCACAGACTATTTTGAGTGAAATAAAACGCTCTAATTGCTTAAACAGTAAGTGTTTTATTGGCTTCGAGATGTATGCTGCTTTTCATGCTAATTATACTTGTATTTATGCACAAACTGTACCCATGTTTATAGAAGACCCTTAAGTGAGTAGGTTACTTTCGCTAATGTGACACTTGGACTAATCTGGGCAGTTTCTAAGGTGTCATATTAAGCAGGCTGTGCTGTCATTTTGATTACTGGAATCATCTGATTTAACTTTAACAAGTAAGGAAGTGTTTGTGTGTGATTACGACAAAATATATTAAAATGCATGTAATTGTTAAAGTCAGAAAGTATAAATAAGAAACGCCATTTCTACAAGTGTTATTTCAGAATAGGCGCCCTTAAGTATATATATGTCACGTTGTTTACAGCTTTGCCTACAGGATAGGTTGTTCCATCATGTAATGTCTAATACTAGTAGATTCCTTGTTCACTACAGAGCTTCATACTTGCAAGATCATATGTTTCACAAGATAACCTCTACAAATTCAGCTAGGCACTTTTAAAGTTAAAAACAATCTGATAACAAGGTAATTTTGTGCAAAGTATACTTTCTCGCATCCAAAATGCAAGATGTTCTTGCAGCTTTGATTCGTACACCCCGAATCACGTTTCTTCCATGAAAAATACATCATTGCGAGTGAGATATGAGATGTAAAATGATGGACTCTATGTTGATGATATCAGTCATTATGCTTATGTCGACGATTGTGAACATCGTTATGATGAACAAAATGGCGAAGGGCTAACATCAAGTTATCTTAAGCCTATCTTGCATGTGTCCTCAAGCTGTTGCCCACTTTCTTACTTGACACAGTAAATGGATATGATTTACTTTTTTTCTTCAAGTTTCTGAAAATTAAGTAATTCCTATCGCTTAGGCCTAAGCCGTTGAACCTCCAGGGATCACATTGCAGACATGAACATCTTTCGTATTTCAAGATAGAAGAGAGCGATGAAACGAGAGAAGTCGCAAGAATGTCTCTTGGCAGATGATCTAGTGAGCTTCCCAGTGTTTGGCGTGCAAGAAAACAAGATGTTCAGCAAGACATCTGTTCGAAAATTTTTACATATTCATTCCCTAACCGCTTGTTACATGTATAAGAAAACAGATAACAAAATTGTTAAAAAAATTTAAACTTCATGTAGAATTTCAAGTCTTTAATAATATCAGATCAATATAGATTGTATACTGTAGGCTTTTTCGTACTATGTATTCCGTGCATTGTGGAGCAATTAACTGCAGCCTCATTATCCAGAATATTGGCAAACTACTTCAAAAGTCGTTAAGAGAGGGAGATATTTACTGAGGAGAAAATAAATTATCGTATTTTTCAAAAATTTACAAACTATGGCACGAGATTGTGCTGTCTCAAAGCCTTACTTCACCGTATCTTAGTATTGCCTCCCGTGCTTGCAATAGACCGTGTTTCCTTACCCGATGCAGCTGACAAGCCGTTACAAACCAAACTACGTTACGATGAAATGTTGCTTTATAGGACTATATACACCAAACTGGTTAATAGACATGAATCAGGCTTTATACCTGACCGAGTAACTATTTATGACTCCGAGGTTTCATTGGGACTATAAGGCAATACTGAGTTCATCACCTGGACGAAAAGTTTGCATAAATGACGATGTCTTGCATTTTGGTTATGAAAATTGTTCTTATAGTAAAAAGTGTTACACAGCGTTGAATTTTTTTTGCTAATGAGCAGCGGAAGCTATCATTAAGGGGCGAGCTGAGAAAGGTGTGAATTTTGAGCTTCGTGCTGATTTAAGTGTAGTAAAGTGCCTTCAGGCGTAATCTGATCCGTATAACTTCTTGCTCTGGTATAACGCTCTTAATCTGTTGTAACACTGCCTTGCTATGCCCTGGGGAAGTGTGACGTCACGATTTTGAAAATTTTTGAATTATGGAAAAAATACTCAGTTTTCATGTTCTCTTATTAGTAATAACGTCAATATCGAAACTTGAAAGTGTTGCCCTTTCCCAACATCGAGATATCTGCTTTCAAAGTTTTAAATCTTTCTAACAAAACCTTAGCATTTGATGCTGGTTCGTCACGTAAGGAACCAAGGAATATCAACAGAGTTTTGGCCAGAGAAATCATAAATTTAAGCGTCTCTAGTTTAAAAACTATATTCGCTACAGGTCTGGTATTTGGGGGACAGCCTATTCCATGGTGGACTTTAGATATCTGGAGTAAAATCTTACTATTTCCAAAACTTGTGAATTTTGACGTCATCACTTTCCCTGTGCATTACTACTACGTTTTCCGTGATCTTGCTGAGCTATAACAACGTACCTTGATCCCAAGTGTGACAACAGCATCCCCTCTCTTCAATTATGACAACAGCAACCTAGGTCGTGGTTAATAACTTGAACTTAGCTCTCTTGTGCTATTAATGAAATACCTTATCATCCGTAAAAATAAACCCCATACAGAACATGAGTGAAATATCTATTCTTTCCTTCTTCTTTTCACTTCCCCCCTTTTGATGCAAATCAGTGCTCCTTTTGTATTCATCCGTTTTTCAGCAGGCTGGACAATATGGGGGGTGGTGTGTTTTCTTAAGACATCACACTGGGTCAGCCTCCTTTCTTGAGTTAGTATGAATAGATTTCCCTCGTGCCTGAAGATGTTTCCTGTATTTTGTAGCAGACCTACCTTGTCAGCGTATTCTTGTCATTCAGCCGTCTCTTTTAGAGAAAAATAAAGATCGATGGTACTCCACGATGGGATTTGGACACATGTTGCGTGTGGCTAAGTTACTGTTTAGTATCTAAGTCCCTTCAAAGGAAGACAAACATTGTTTAACCGTGACTATTCAAGGTAGATTTTTAACACTAACACTAAACAATGTCTTGTCTAACAAATACACGCTTCATGAAAAATCTGTTCATATAATAGAAAAATTTTAAACTGGACGTTTCGGGGTCATGGAGGCTTCATTCTCGAGAATGAGAATGTAAGATTCCGTACTTTCGATATGCATTTTAAAAAACTTTAATCAAAA
Organism: Carybdea cf. marsupialis auct. non (Linnaeus, 1758); assembly: GCA_010016065.2. Taxonomy (NCBI): domain Eukaryota; kingdom Metazoa; phylum Cnidaria; class Cubozoa; order Carybdeida; family Carybdeidae; genus Carybdea; species Carybdea cf. marsupialis auct. non (Linnaeus, 1758). The sequence goes on along the minus strand of JAAAKL020004165.1, from coordinate 6,956 downwards.
TATACGGTGTCTGTAATAAACGGGGATGTTGGATGTTTCCTTATCAGATTTGAAAAGATAATAGAGAAATTGAAAACGTGTTATAAACGGGATTCAAACCTGTGGCCCACCACATCGAGGCTTGTGCTCCACCAACTGAGCAAGGTTAGCCACCATGATGACATCCTCTGTCTCTCTAGTCACTGTATTAGCTCCCAGTCCTTCGTCATTGAAATATTGACATCCATCTCTTCTCAATTTCGGAGACCAACCTAACTTAGCCAAGTAACTTGACCAAAGGAGAAACAGCCATAAGGCTCAACAAATCTGTCAAAAGCCCTTTGAAAGTTTTAAAATGTCGTGGAAAAGAAAAGATTTTAAGTTTTAAATTACCAGTTCTGAAAAAGATGCTACAAATGATTACCAAATGTATTGTGTCATAAATGTAAAAATTGTGTTAAAGTGTACCTCCAGAGGTCATTTTTTAATACTTTGTTTATTGTACTGACCTGAAAAGCCTCCGTCTATTCTTTTTGCCGCACGTTGCGTTCACGTCACGTAAAACCGTGCAAAACAGCTCTAGACTGCACTTTTGGCCATCGACATGCCTCGTATTGAATATTTCAGCTTCAACAACTGAAATACCCTGTTTCTTATGACGTCGGATTTGATCCTTCTGGCGTCAAAAATTGCCTTGTTCTGGGAAAAGGTTGTTATAGAATCACGTATAACTACGGAAAACTGTACGTGAGACCAAAACCAACGTGGCAGTTCGATTCCTTGAAGCAAAATGAACAAAATATCATAAAAATGTCAGACCACTGGAGATACACTGAAACGTAGTTTCAAAATAAGATAACTCTACCTGAGATAGACTTTGCCTAGAAAATGGTTCCCCTGTGCGACTACTTGTCTTCTCCATCTTTCAAATCTGATCATGACAGTCTGCGAGCAATAATTGGAGATACAGTTGGGCATTTCAGCAAATCCTACCCTGGCAAAGGATTCGAAATTACCATCTGCTTGTGACGTCTTCAATGATCACAGTGTTCCATGACTTCAAATTTTTAAAATGGGTGATTGATCAATAATCACATATAGTTATAAAGAATGAAATTTTAGGAGTCTTTTCATTGTGCAAAACATCAAGATAGAACAAAATAGCGAAACTAGTTTGAACTAGTATAGATCCTCCATTTTAATTCTAAATTAGCCGGATTGGGAAGATACCATACTAAATAAGAGGAGAGAAATTCCGGAACTAGAATTTCCAGTCAGAGTTTTCCTCCGAGATTCGAATATTCTGTGTTCGAATAGCATCAACATTCAATTTATAAGATCCGACTAAAGGAAAGATTCAATAAGAAGTAAAAGGATGCAAATACATGCTGTCATCCTTATCATCAACACTAAATGGTGCGTTTTCTAAAGCTGCGTCAATGCATTCTTAGCCCCGTTTAATGAACAAATAATTTCCCATCACTTTACTCTAAAAGATCATGTGTGATACATTGTTTTCACGACCGACCATAAACTGTTTAAAAAAATTCAAAGATGCATCTACCGAGCTCCTAGGAAGGTGTCGAACGATACATAGAACATGCAGTTTAAGCATTGCCATCTTTTAAATGCATAAATTAACTTTGCAAACAAGATATACTTATAATTATGAGCATATGAAATGAGGATACATGTGCTTCATCCTCTACCCGAAAACCTCCTTTTTGTGTGTTCTTGTTGTAACATACACAATTTATTTCATACCTTGCAACGTTGTTTCTACCGCAGTTTTGTAGTAGGTAACATCATACGACTTACATAGACAAATTAATATAATATTACAGAATTCGTCTAAATTAGCAAAATTAAAATGGATAGGACAGAAAATTTGAAAAGAAGGAATTCTAAAGACATAGATAAAGGTAAACCGTGGTCGTTGAAATGCACGTGTTCACGTATTTGCCAAGCACGTGCTTACCAGAACACATCTATGTGTTGCCAAAAATCAATAAAAACGCTAACAATCCTCCACTTAGGGGAACTATCACCATGATCAGCATACCTACTCATAATGCAGCACGACACTTCAACACGATCTTCAAATGGTCTATAACGAACAAGCATCCATAAGGTTACACAGCAACATTCATACAAAATCAGAACATATTTGTTCTTTTCACTTAAAGGTTGATGATGGCCGTAAATTATTGCCAAATGTTTGGGGGAGTCTTTATCCCTTCTTTTCTCCGGCTCGTCAGCTGTTGAGTACTAGAGAAAGAAGTATTTGTGGGATTTTCCCCAGGCAGAGTTTGAAACACCCAGTTGAAGGATGCTTTGACCTTATTACGTAGCTTTAATTGGAAGTCAAAGTGAAGAACTTGAGCATCTAAAACCTTGAAAATGGAAACATATGAAAATTTTTCAAAATAAGAAGGGATTTAATCCAGGCATCATTGCACTGAACCAAGAAAGGCGTAACCGCAAACTATACTGTGTGATATTTTTCATCTGATCAATAAAAGATGAAGACAAAGGCGAATAAGCACAGTGGCATGTTAGAAGTTTGAAACAAGAACACAAGTACATGGGAGTGAAAGAAAAATAAAACTTAATTAAAAAATTCAAACATTCTATTTTCAGGGACTACTATAACACATTTTTCAACGCTTAAAGTATGTATAAACACAGCAGGTGATGACACCAAACCATGAAAATGGAAGATGATGTATAACTTCAGAATGATAAAAAGATGCATCTTTCGATGACCGAAGACCAGTTAAAACCCAAAGAGATATATTGTCAAGTGTTGATAGCAGACGTCACAGAAACATTTGAAAAATGACCTTACAGGTTCTGACCATTAACAGACCTCGTCGTTGAAAACTTTCTGAATCATGAAGATGAAAAGTTAGAACAGCAACATGCCTTAAAATCTCAGTGAGGTGATGTTTTCATACTTCAAGAGACTCCAGCTGCAAGCAGAAGAGGGCGAATGTCAAGGAGAAGAGGGAGACGATGAAAATGAAGAGTAGGACGGTAAAGAAGAAGAGGGTGTCGATCAAGGAAAAGAGACCGAGCGTCAAGAAGAAGAGGATATCAGTTAAGAAAAAACGATACAAAAAGAGGCCATAAATAAGAAAGAAGACAATGATCGAGAAGAAGTTAACGGTGAAGAAGGACGATAGATAAAGAAGAAGCAACAAGAAAGGACAGCAAAAAGGAACATAGAGGTTAAGAAAAAAATGAATGCACGAGACATAAATCCCTATTCTCTGCCTTCGACCTAAGATATGTATTCCCTTTTTCTTCAACCCAACTCCTTTTTATGCTTTACATCGTATTTTTTAGCAAAACTTCAACATTCACAACTTCCATTATAGAGCCTTACAGTTTCCTCTATCTTGGAGAACGACCCCAGCTTTCCAGTTCAAACATTCGGAGGGTGCTAAAGTGGAACTTTTACAAACTTAGAGACAATCAAAGCTCTGGCTTTGGCGGATTTACTTCTTCAATAACCATTTTTGCAGAGTAGGTCACCGGATATTAAAATATGTGTCCAAGCCGAAAGTCATAAATGACTAGTTCAGCGAACTCCTGCCAAGTCGAGACTGTTATGTAAGTAGAATACCCTTTCTGATGTCAAGACAATCTCTAAGTCCTATTGCGCATAATCAAGGAGCTCTTAGTGAGAGCTCTGCTTTTCGCTGAGCGTGAGAGAGACAACCATAAGATGATATGTCGTAGATTCATTCAAACTGAATGTCGTAAAAATCAGAAACCAGAAACTCTTTGGTTCTGTGCCAATACTTCGTGCCCCTTTATGTGGGGTAAAAGCGTCATAGTTCGCATATAAAAAGTTTAGGAGTGTTTTTGGAAGTAACCTTGTAGCTGCTTCAAATCTTTCAGAAAGGTGGACTCACTAGAAAGAATTAGATTTGCGAAAGAAGAAATCTGGGAATTTTTGCAGGCGACAGATGAAAAAAACCCCTTATATCTAACATAATTCGAAATCCATAATTTGAGGGGGGATCTTTTTGGGGGGTGTGCGACTGCATTATGTCTCAACTAAAAGTAAATATAAGTTGTGTAAGATTCGATTGATATGATCTTGGGGTGTTTCACTTTGTTTGCAAAGAAACCCCTAACCTTCAGTTAACTCATTTCGTAATTAGCACGATAGAAAAACCTATTCCAAAAGTGTCTTTAAGCGGGACCCTGTAACACTTTTCTTCAACTTCCCATTTTTGAGCTACCAAGGTTCCTTACATCCTTGGTAATCAAGTTATGAAAGTTCCCATTGCAATCTTTGCAGATAAGAATCGCCGATAAGAATCATCGCCAAAGCAAGCCCTGCGAATCTCTAAAGATGCCCACTGGCTTTCATCTTTCATATTGAACCCATTGCCGCCGCCTCGCCTAACGTACCGACGGTCACCGCTACGCTACATGCATAACCTCCTACAATCTGTAGCAGAAGGGCAAAACACCTCGGACTGGTCAGAACAAAAGTGAAATGCTGAGTGGATAAGGCAGCCTCGCCCAACAACTTTACCTGCACCAAAAGTCTACAACCCTAATCTTGGTCTGTCATGAGCCACTTGGTGCTGATTAAACCGGCTACGATCTGGCGCAGGGCGCTTCTAGGGTAGTCTGCATAAGTAGAATATGGATGAGAGTAGCAGCTGTCCTTGTGATCGGGAAACCCTACAAAGAGCCGAGCATATCATGGGTGGACATTGCTCGATATATATCTCTCCAGTTACCGATACAGGACTTTGTATGCACTCATTGTCTGGCTAAAGAATTGTGGGCCTGACATTTAACTTGTAGAGTAACCCTGTCATACGTAAGAAGAAGAAGTTGCAATCTTTAATCGATTTTAAGACTGATAGTTTTGGAAGCTTATAAGATAGAGCTCTCTATTTGTGGGAGAAAGGTGCAGATGCCAAAAACACCCAAGGGACGCATATTTGAACATAATTTCGGTCATTATTCAGTAAGCTTTATTGCAATTTATTGAATGTCGTAGGTACCAAACATGGAGGGCGAAATTTACATTTATCTACATAGAGTTTATTAATAGTGAAGATACATGTCCAGTAAAGAAGTTACTGGCTGATTACTGATCCAAATTCCGTTAAGATTTAAAGAAAATGCGTAAGGAGACCCTTCGATGAGCTCCATACACATGCTTCGATTCACGTAACTTGTTTCTTACCAGATATATCTGATTAAACTGAGGTTAACTCTTGATTCATCTCGGATTAGTTTTCACATCAGATAGTAATACTTACATAAATTGTGACTCAACAACTATTTTTCATCAGTTTGCTGAATACTTCCGTCCTTGCCTTCTTTCTCTGCATAGTTAAGATGATGGAGTCTCCCGTCGATACCGACATATGAGAGCTCAACTGTTCGATCAGCTGAGCAACCTACTTTGTAAATTAGAGTGAAAATGGCCAAGTAGACCTCCCTTTAAGTGTTCTTCAGCGTTCAACGTGACACATGTTTGACAAGGCTAGGCTATACAAAGACAGATACAACCCTTCCGACGGGCTTCTTTAGTTCCGTCTCCCCAATTTCCCTCTCATGGACTGGGTGGGCCCCATGACTATGGTTAAGAGAAGTTGTCAAAGCTTCCCAGCGCTGGAGCAGTTGATGATGATGATGATGGATTTTCCCGTCGATACCGACGTATGAGATCTGAACTGTTCGATCAGCTGAGCAACCTACTCTGTGAATTAGAGTGAAAGTGGCTGAGTGGACCACAGTCACTTGTACCCTTGACGTGTTCTTCAAGCATGTTCAGCGTGACACATGTGTGACAAGGCTGGGCTGTACAATCAGTTACAATCCATCCGACGGGCTTCTTCAGTTTCCGTCTCCCGAATTTTCCCCAAATGGACTGGGTGGGCGCCGTGACTATGGTAAAGAGAAGTCGTCAAAGCTTCCCAGCGCAGGAATCGAACCCGAGTCGGTGGTTTTTAAAGCAAGCTTCTAGACCACACGGCCACACGCTCCACATACTTGGTTTGACGTCACTTGTACTCAAGACATATGAGAATCGGAATTTCCTGCATCACGAGTGACTTGTGTCCGTGTGGTCTATTATTGTTTTCCATTACATAGATTACACGTGCGAGTCTATCACAATAAAGATGATACTATTTAGCCAGTGGACTGAATTTTGCATTGCGTTAAAGGAGATTTGTACTGAAGTCGTTGAAGATAGCTAGAAGCTTTCCCTTTCGTGCAAAGCATTAATGTTTGATTTGTTTTCTGCACCGTCCGTACAGCTTCCCTCTGATTTTCTTTTTGAAACAGTTGAAGACGATTTCATGTTAAAAGGGCGCCAACTATCACCGCTTGTTCTGCAGAAGAATCCATATAGAGTGCTGTGAAAGCAAATCTGAATGTTAAACGACCGAAAACTCAAAGCATACTCTCGCGGTAGCAAGTAACAAGTAGTGTATTACGGGTAAAACTTGACAGGAGCGCCTGCTGCCATCAATTCATGCTTCGAAACTCAAGCTTCTGGCCATTGATCAGGGCTTGAAATACCATTTTCAATACCCAAATAACGCTGTAAACTTCTGTAAGTCAAAATATCATCCTTGGTAGATTAACCAAACCATGATGACACCAAACCTCGAGCTGTGCCCCTTAACTGTTAGACATACAACTTGAAACCGCGAACGCAAGTTTAGGGGTGTTTTTCCTTCACTTACATGGTGTTCTCTCCGATAACCACGAGCGGCTCAATCGACGTGGTCGTGGGTTAGCAACTTCATAACGTCCCGAGATCGACAAAAGCGGAAATTGTTGAAACGAAGGCATTAAGTGGTCTCAGGCAGGTGACCAAAATATGGTATCCTTGACATTTGCGGGTCATTCTAACTAACTTTATTCTTTACCTGACTTCTCCGTTCTCCTTGAGTGTTAAGTGTACATTCACAGCATGTTATCCACATTTC
>JAAAKL020004164.1:0-12612 GCA_010016065.2 Carybdea cf. marsupialis auct. non (Linnaeus, 1758) | reverse complement strand
AGTTAATCAAGCGATCAATCAGTCGATCAATCAGTTAATCAAGCGATCAATCAGTCGATCAATCAGTTAATCAAGCGATCAATCAGTCGATCAATCATTTAATCAAGCGATCAATCAGTCGATCAATCAGTTAATCAAGCGATCAATCAGTTAATCAAGCGATCAATCAGTTAATCAAGCGATCAATCAGTCGATCAATCAGCCGATCAATCAGTCGATCAATCAGTCGATCAATCAGTTAATCAAGCGATCAATCAGTCGATCAATCAGTTAATCAAGCGATCAAACAATTACTTATTTTATAACTCAATTTGGAATACATAATGTTGCCAATCAATCAAACAGATCCTCATGTCCTTATCTAAATTAATATGTCTATGAATCGCTAAATCTTATAGATCGAATAATTTTCAATCAATAACAGAGACCACTCAGTTAAATGGTAATTGAACAGTGATCAATAATTCCCTTGTATCCTTCATCAATCACTCATCTTCTATCTGCCTATCCGGCCACTAAGCATCGAATCAACCAAAACATTCGTGCAGCAATTCGTCTAAATTTACAGTAATGGTGAAATGCGTTTGTAAGTACAGACTCCCTGCCGTACCAAGTGAATGAGACATTAAAACCTAGTCTTGTTTCATGCATCCGATCCGAAATGTCGAACCAAACACATGAGAAAGATAGGATAGACACGTCCACATGGGTCTCAGCTATGTTACCGTATTTATAGGAAGATAATGGATGTTTTTCACGAGGTAGATAAACTGGCTGTCATGTTATTAGAAACCAAACTTTGGTTTTGCGTAGGCCAGCGACAGTTGCTAAGGGAGAACTAGTTAGATGTTGTTCGTACATGGAAAGAAGGCATTCATTGCCACTATAGTCGGGCATTTTGGCCCGGTTTTAATTATCTCTTTGCTGCTTTTGGGTTTTTTTTAAGACATGACCTCCTGTCATCTATACAGCTCCTTAGTTGTGGTAGAATTTATTCCAAATTACACCTATAATACTTTCCATCATCGCCTTAATAATGTTCGGTTGTCATCGACGAAGAAATTCTTTGATCATTAGTGATCTATCCTATTACGAGGTTCCGTAAGACTTCAGCTAAGTCTAAGAGAGAGGATATTGTTCTGGTTAAGATTGACTAGTCTGTTGGATACTGAGTCAAAGTAAATCTGTTATAGTTTTCACAAACTACCGCTAATGTGCAGGAAGAGAATGTATGGGCACCTTATCTATGTAAACTACTTTTGTCACCTCTTTTCGCAGTTTTATGAGACGGTTTGCATTTTTCTCTCTTCTAACAAATGTTTCTTTTCTGGATCTTTCTAACGAATATTTCTCTTAATGTTGACTAAACATGCATTTATTTCTTTGCCAATATAGAATACGTTGACCAAACACTGGATGTTCAGACACCTAATTTAATAATAAATGGAACTGATAATATAGATCCTCAGTTTGCTCAAGACGCTATGAATCTGATTGCATTAACGAGTATACAAGAGACATTATCACGTGGACAGATTATTTGGACTGTTCCGGGTGTGACTCAACCCACATCGGATATCACGAATGCTTACCAGGTTACCAGTGAAGTGACCCCCGACACGTCGCAGATGAAGCCAGATCTTTCTTTACAATTACTACAAATGGTGACTTCTGGAGAACTTGGTAATTTTGCACCTCCTGATAATGTAACGTTACAGCCCGTGACAGCAAATCTGCCAATAACAACAGCAAGTCTTTGTACTACTAAAACTGAAATGGCTTCCTCTTTAGCAGCTCAAGTACAGGTTTCGAACAGTTTGACTTCGATTTCTGTGACTGATAACAAAAACCCAGTAGAATTTATATCTCCGAACGAACAGGAAGTGGAAACGGGAGAAAAAAGAGGTAAGAAACGTAAAGCTGGTTCAAGCGGTGGTAAGAAAAAGAAGAACAAAGCAGATAAATCTGATAGCGAAAAAGCAACCGTTCCTTCATCATCCACAGATGTGGCTGAAGATCGCAGTGACTACGATCAACGATTAGATATATCTCACACACTCCTGTCTTTGCACAGTAATGGGTTAATACGTTTATAGTTTGTTGTTTCTCACGCAAAAGTAAGATAAGGATGAGTCAGGGATTCTTCAGTGTAAGTATCGAAGATAGATTTTCGAATTAGAAATGACTACAATCAACACTAACGGAGTTTCTGACACATTCTTGTATTAACACACTAATGGACTGACTCGTTTGTAGTTTCTTTTTTTATGCTAGGGTAAATCAGGAATGGGTCTGGGATTTTTACAAGTGTCGACAATAAACTTCGAAGTAGCTGTCGACTTTGGAAATTTGATAGCTCTTTTAACCCTTACGTCGTTGATCACATAACACCCTGTGGTGACGTCTGTGATGTTAACTGAAAGTTTTTGTAGAAGATAAAATAATCTGTTGCAAGAAGGGAAGGGTAATTACTGCCTGCTTTCCCCTCTTAGTCTGTATCTGTAAATTTGTGAATCATATCAGGACCATGTTGAGATAGACGCACTCTTGTTTGACTCGTATTGGATCCTTAGTGTACTATATCCACAGCTTCCATGGAGACATAAACAGCAATCAACAAAGGGATTATATCTCAAGTTGCGTACTTAAGCACTTACATTTGGACACAGTGCTAGTCAAGGCATTTATTTGTTTGGAGATCAATCCATCAAAAGCTGTAAATAAGAAATCTTGAAAAAGTTGTGATTTAGCAGAACAGATCCAATTCCTTAAAGAAGAATCACTTAATAAGCACCGTTTGAGCGAGTACACTGGAAAACAGACATCGCGGTACGTACATTTTTCGGCTCTTACTCAAGGGCCACACCTGGTTGAGTTGTTTCCCTAAACATATTCCAACCGTAGATTATTTTCTTCGCATCACTCTTTCATGAGGAGCTCAAAGAGGCCTTTACTCCATGTATCAGGGCTAGGAATCGCATGGGACCCAAGTTCCTATAGATTTCTCTTCGTGCATAGTAATTTTCCCCCTTTACCCGACATTTTTATAGTCTTTTTGCCAACTTTTCAAAACCGTATTTGCTACCAAAAGCAATCGTAGTGTCCAGTCAAACTGTCTATGCTCGTAGTTCGCTGGAAAATCAAAAACCGTAAGATTTTATCCAATTGAGAGATCAGGCGGGGGGAGTCTGCTGCGTAGTTTCTATTGACTGGCTGCTTGAAGTGTTTTTTTGTATTATCCACAGCCCTCCGTGTTAAGCTACCCTGGTCAATTCAGCGGTAAATCCTTTCTATTGACATAAATGTGTACTACTTTTCGTGGATAAGAGTATAATGTTTAATCAGGCGTGTTAGAGACACATTCCCACTGCAATGGGCCCATACTTTACCGTTCTGATAAATCACTGATCTATCACTACAATGTTAAGCTTATTTCAGATACAAATTCCCGACCTATTGCTACGATGTTGAAAAAATTTGGAATAAAACTCTCCCAATAATTTTCACGATTTTCAGAAAATCTCGAACTAAAGTTTCTGACTCATCGCTACAGTATTGTGCAAGTTTTAGAAAAATCTTCGTATTGACGTATTGCTATGATGTTGAGCACGTTTTGGACAAAATTCATTTACTTACTACAATTTCTAGCAAATTTCCGGTAAAACCAATTGCCAGATTATTTCGTTGTTGAGCAGATTTCAAACAAGTGTTTCTGACCTACGATAATGAGCAACTTTGGGACGAAACTATAAAAGTATAATAGTTTATAACAATACCTGTTATAGCAACAAATCAGATTTTTATTGATGACGATACTGTCATTTCCAAGTGTACTGATGTCCGGAACTTGTTGCTAGTAAAGTATGTAGACCATGGGATAATAGAGCGAAAACACAACATTGTAATCTCCTCACCCATGCTGAACTTTTAGTCACCATCTTACGGTTTACAAATTCTGTTTTGTGTGCACATCTTAAGCAAGTGGCCTACCCATTTCTTCCCTATTGTGTAGTGTTTTGATGAAGCCTGTGCCTTATTTGATTTCCTGGATATACGTTATATTCAGTGGACTAGGTAGGACAAAGGTAGTAATTGTTCCAATTTGTGGCCTAGTAATCCTTCATCCTTACATCATATCACCTCTAAAATATAATTATCATATCAAAATGAAACAATTATGTTATTTTAAAGAGATAGTTATGTGTACAAGATTAGAAGGTATGCGGTGATTCGGAAGGCCATGACACCCAATGTTGTTAATTTTTTTGAGAGCCAGATAGGGCCATGCGTAAGATTCGCAAAGTCCTTCAATGACCTTCTGTGAAATATATATGCACTACCTTGATTACATGATGTCTGAAATTTTTAGGGTACTAAAAGCCACTACCTTTTTCATGACGGAATGTCTATACCGTCGATGTTTCATGTCGATGTTGAGCATGTTTATGACATCAATTTCTTTGAAATTGCAGGCACAGTAAGTTCCCCTCCGTCTCCTTCTGGAGACACTACCACGATACTTAAAAGGAGTGTGTAGGCACAGGCAGTCATATTTTGTACATTGTCCAACCCAACCTAACGTAAGTCTCTTGACGTTGGAAACGCCACAATAGCAACTCACAACATATAACAAAAATATTTAGGCCTGGTAAATCTTAATCATTTAGCACGCGAGTGCTGATGTGTGTGCCATTGTTTAGCAGGAGTTTAGTAACGAGTTATCAGGGCAGAGAGATTACTGTAGGCCCCCATTTTATCACCTTGGCTCCTGCTAGTGTCGCGTTTAATGTGCCAAAAGTATGAAGTACTTTCCTTCTTTTTGACTTTTATCGAATGCGTAAATCTTTGTTTCTTCCTCCGTATCGACGTTGATGATTCGGAGTCGTGCCGTTTATCCATGTTGTCTATGTCTTCTTCATATGTAATAAATAGCCTAGAATAGACAAGAAGGGAAGCATATCCATGACTCAAATCAGCTACGGTGGTTGGCAATGACGGTCAACAGGTGCTCCTAGTGAGGGTGGAAGTGACAGGTCGGCTGTATAGCACTGAACGTGTTATGTAGTACATTGCATCGGAAGTAACGTACGTATTTCATCTTCTTGCAATTTTGCCATATTTTGTTTTTTCGTGGTAATATGATTCATGAATTTAAATGAAATCAAGTGAATAAATATTTCTATTATTTAATTGCACTTGTATTAACGCCAGAAAGTGTGAAGTCGCTTTCTGAATGTTCTTATGCGGCTATATATGTGTGTTGTTATTTGAAGTAATTTCTAGCCAGTACTTGTTCGGTGGTAAATGCGATTTGATTAACAACTTCAAATGCACAGAATATCGAGCCGAAGTATATTTTTGCTGACTAGTTTTACTGAGCATCAGGGTAACGCTGTAAGGACTGTTGTATTTTAAACTTCTTGTGTGACTGAATGCCTTCGAAGACTCGTATATAGGGCTGGGCATTCTTTCTTTGAAATCCTGATATTTGAAGGGGCTATGTACTCTCTCTTAAGAAACACTTTTGTTTTTTGAAGCCAGGTTCATATCGAGGCTGTTTTTCTTTCTATTTTCGCTATCGTGCATTTCCTTATCAACCGCTGCAATTATTCTCCTATTCCCCCCACCCTCCCCTCAATCAGAAAGACAATGCAGTAGCCCCTCATAGCTAGTAGTCAACTGGAACGACGAAGGTGCTGCAAGGACATCAATTAGAATTCTGACTGCCAGATTGGTGTTGTTTTGACAAATCAGTGTCAGTGAAGCTTAATGGTTAACCGAAAAGGTCCAATGAGAAGACAAAATCCTAATTATTCAGCTTCACGGACACTGATTTGTCAAAACAACACCAATCTGGCACTCAGAATTCTGATTGGGTACCTTGTAAAACACAGTTGGGTAAATAATTTCGTTGATTCACTTTTCAGTTTATTTTCTGACGAATTGTACTCTGAGGAGTGTCATAGTAAATCTTTTAGGAACAAAATGAATTCGCTATTTCGTGCAGTTTTATAAATTGTTGTTTGTTTAACTGCTTTTTTGCCTGTTAGACAAAAGCACTTCAGGCTTGGTAATTGTTGAGTAGCATTAGACGTCTTTTCATGAAAGACTCGAGTCTTGTGTTTCTCGTAAATCGCCGTGCGGAAGCAGTCAAGGTCGACAAAAACCGTAGGTCGATGATATTGTAAGTGAATCTAAACTGCACTTTCCTTCCTAAAGTATTTAAACACTAGCAATAGAAATGGCTCCTGATTAAACAGGAAAACGTATCAGCAAGATTCACTTGATAAATTTCGCGCCAAAGTAGAACCAGGTTTTTGCTGAACCCGTAACCAAAGAAAACTTCAAAGCTTCATTAAACGCTTCATACAAATGCATTACGTTTTCGTTTGAAATTTCATAAGATACTATAATAAGCCATGTCGAAATGCAGAGAATTGTCATATGAGGATCAACTAGATGTACCATTTTTGAACGAAAGTGGCTGTTCATAGAGGAAAACTGCAGAAACAATTGGATGCAGCTCTTCAATGGCTCACAAAATTTATCAATCGAACTTGAAAAGGGGTTTGGTTGAGAATCAAGGAAGATTTGGAGGACCAAAGATATTGTCTGCCCTAGCTGAGCGACACATCTGTCGTGTGTCAAGGCATGAACGATGGCAAACTATTCAAACAATACAAACCAACATCAACTCTGATAAAGTAAAACGAAAACCAGTCTCGATTAATTGAATAAGTAGAGTATTACATAGTTATGGCATGTGTGGTTATCAGAAGAAACGACAACTGCTCATCTCTGCCAAGAACTGACAGTATAGAGTTACTTGAGCGTCCTTTTTGTCGTCATGGCTGCCGTCAGATTGGGAGAAGGCTATTCATTCTGTATGTAGATTGTACGTATGAATGTAGATTTTCCTTAAACAGCGATGATAGTACGATTCGAGTAGGTGGAAAAGAGTCTGAGGCTAAATTTCTCCAGTTTATGTCAAAAAGATTTGCAAATACGTCTTCAGTCATGTTTTGAGGTTGTACTTGGCCGACTGGACCGGGGGCACTCGTTATGTACGATGGTAACATAAAACTCTTAACGGTATTTTGCGGTATTACAAGACAACCATTTTTGGAGTGTGAAAAAATATACGGCCATGAAAGGACTCAATTTAATTTTCAACTAGAAAATGTCAAGCAACATGTGTCAAGATTTACTAGAATTTACACGAGTCTTCCTGGTATACGTGCCCTTTAATGGCCAGCTCAAAGCCCTGACCTTTACATTACTGAAAGCTTGTGGCTGAAAATATAACGTTATCTCAATCGAAATCCTCAAAGAAATATAGAAATATTAACTATCTCTGTACTGAAACTTTGGAACAATAGCGACCACCTGATTTATTCAAAAAGCTTTATACGTCGATGCCTTCCCGTCTGGTAGCTGTGCAGAAGGGTGGACGCTATCGCACTAAGTGTTGATGAGTTCGATATGAAGATAGAATTAAGGTTGTCGTTATATCAACAATCTGCGAGTAATTAGACATTCGATTCGTGTATTTCTCTCTTCTCTAGTGCTCCGTTGATCCAAATATTTAATAATATTAACACGGTCCTGACCTTGAATTTCATTGTTCGGCAAACAGAGGCCGATTTCGCTTTGATGGTTTGTTGAACCTAAACGAAATTCAGCATTATGCTTCCGTGATAAATGTCCAAACTTGCTGTGAAATATTTCTCTGATTTGTAAAATTGTTAAGGAAGGCTCAATTTACACTATACCGGATCACTAGCGTATCGGATTACTTTTCACCCCGATCCGATAGTCATTAAACCAATGTACAGAACGAAGTTGTTACACTATACCGGATTGAGTTGCAATAGGGGGCCCCGACTCTTCAAGTGAACATTTCGCTCCAAAATCACTTTGGGGAACCAAAACTGGGTCCTCCGAGGCAGTGATCAGGGAGAGGATTGCAACAAAAATTAAGAGAATCCGTAAATATTTTTAAAAAGCCGTTGACCAGGGAGGAGGAAGTGAGGACGAGAGGATAGTATTGACGTTTTATTATGTCTAAAAAGTTATCTGGGCTAGCTCACCGTCAACTGAAAGTATCAAAGACAAGTTTTTTTTCCTGTCTAAAGCAACCGTTTATAGGTTATGATGACATATGGAAGTAGCTGGGGTAAGAGCCAGGGTGGATTTAGATGATTTTGGCATGTACTCTTTACTTTGAAATACAAGATGTTTATCCCCGGCTATATGTCTTTTTCTTCAACCTCCCCAGCCTTATACCAGATGACTTTCTCGAAATAGCTTTCCCTCCCTATGTCTCCCCTTCATCTTACACTATAGGTTAAATACACGTTAATGCTCTCGTGCAAAGATTGCTCCTTTCTGGGCAGCGATATCGCATCATGGCTACAAAAATAACGAGTACACTTTTCTGTCATTTCTATCATCTCGAACAACTTCAGAATCAACAGAAGCGCTCAGTGCTTCAACAAGAACTTAAATTTTGTAAAATCGAAGTTCAGTTGACATCTCTTGTTTGAAGCTCCCCTATTTTTTCCAGCCTCCCCGTGTAATTTAAATATAATAAGAGAAAGTAAAGCATTGTAGCAACTCGAGTGTATACTGCTTTCGGTCTTCTCATCCGCGTGTTTGACCTCGCGATGTGCTGTGTGAGTTGGAATGAAACTTTGTCAACACGATTAATTGGAACGATCGGTCAGAACTCTCTGTTGACATCCTCAATTTTTGTTTTCCACTACACTGGTACGGCAGTATCGTTCTTGAGATTATCCCACTAGCCTAAGCATCGTCAAGAACGAGTCAAGAATCGTCTAGGGGCTTTGGCAATCCTTGAATAAACCCAAGTACGAGTTTGTTCTCCTTGTAGATGAAAGGGTTAGCAGCCGTGAAAATCGAGTTCGTCGTGCAAGATAGTTCATGTTTGTCAACTGAAACTGCAAATTGTAGCTTGCAGAGCAGCAGAAAGTCCAGCAAGAGAATAGGTGAGCATCTCAATAAACAGTTAGCTGCTATTCTATGAAAAACCTGTGCAAACCGAGAGCAAATGCTAGAACGACACAGAAAATGTTGCTATCCTCGCGTTCACCGCAGCTTCGATCGTGAGGCAAGGTGTGAAAATTTATATCGGATTCGTTTCATACCACCTTCACAGCAGAGTGACTTTGTGCCGGATTCATGGCTTCATTGGATATCGGATTGTCTCGTTGCAGTGTAAACAAACCACCAATCCGGTATGAAAAGTATTCCAATATGCTAGTAATCCGGTATAGTGTAACTCGGGCCCAACTGTCACTTGATTTTATTCTTAAATTTCCTTGCCTACCACTACAGATTGAGGGTTATATTTTTTCATGACTTTTCTCCTCTTCAATAAGCTGTCTAGAGGTAACACGAAGTACTATGAGACAACAAAAGGTGACACGAAGTCGATCAACTCTTCTCCAGTGTTCATGATAACCTATATTCTTGGGCCACAAAAATCCACAATACATGTCTAGCATCAGTCAAACAACGTTTCTGGATGACAATTAAGATTTCTTAGAGTAACACACGGAAATTTCTTTCTGTAATATGATCTCTACAAAAAACACTGAATAACGCAGTAGCGCAGTTTCGCAAATGATAAGCGTGTGTCATTTAATGCACGGCAAACATCGTCTTACTTGTTTTATATTCTTGTACTCGTGCTTGTTATTAGACAAATTTAGACAAGTTTATTCCGTACCGTAGGAAATTGGCATTTTCCGTCTTGTCGCTCGTCTAATGCAGCTAAGCATTCTTATGTGCTAAAGGAATTCTCACTACTACATTTGTAATAATATTTTATTCATTTTATAAGTAGGGAGTTCTATATGTCTTGGTGTCATAGACCAATATAACATTACCTTTATCATATTAAATGGTGCATTTAAGTTAAGCTGTTTTGCCTTGGCAGGATGAACAAATAACATTAACTGTCGGTATCATTTGTAATTTTACATTGAAATAAAGTTGTTAACCCTTAGAAGGAAGTAAAAATCTATTCATTTTTGTAAAGTGGTTGAAAAACTAGTAGCGTTATGTCAATATATATATTTGAATATTTCTGGATTAATCATATTATCTAGACTGGATTATTCTGAAGTTCTGAAGAGAGGCCTGTGACTATAATTATGCTAAAAACTCTAGGAAAATTTGTCACTGATGTATGAAACTAAGAATTTTTGCTGATTCATTTTATAGCTAAACAAAGATAAACTGATCTGGTACTTGAGTAATTGACGTTATACAACAGCCGGAAGTCGACAGGTACCTAAACTACATTCGAAAAGACATGAAGAAACGTGAAATCACCTTAACTTTTACGATACGAGATTTAGATAAACAGGGTCGTTCTAAATGTTTTTATCGGTAGACATTTTGCGTTGTTTGTAGCTCAATTTTTATGGAAGGGAAGGGGCGTAACTATGGCGTCATCATAACTAACGTTTTTGAACACTTATTATGAGTAGAAGTCATAAAGTTTGAAAGAGAGCCATTCATGAAGCCGTGCATGAAGCCGTGCATGAGATATCAGGGGACTATATAGAGCCTTGGACCTACCAGGCTGCCCCCCTACCCCCAATAGCAGTCTGGATGGAGTTCAATCACCTATTTCAGTCTGGAAATATCTGCTTAAAGTTTCGTATTTCTTTCTTTTTGTATCATATGTACATTCCTGAGATGCATTGTTAAAGCTGATCTGATCTATGATAAATCGTCAAAAAACTGCTATGTAGTGATTGGCATTATCATTTACGCTTAAGCTTAAAATTTTTTAGTTTTTAAAGACTAACGTAGAAAACAACAGGCGAATGGCTTCCAGGTAGGCCTAAAAATAGGGAAAGGTTAAGAACAAATTATTTCAAGAAATAATTTGTGTGAAAGAGCTTTTATAGATGCCCTAATGTCCGTGTTGTCTTTTCTGTTTCTTTGTTTGACTTTTTGTACACATTGCTGTTTGAAGAGATACTAGAGAAAATTGAAAATGTCACCACAGGGATTCGAATATAGCTGTTTATTTATTGCGCCTTGCGATGAAGCAAAGTTCATGTCATCTTAGGTCAAACCCCTGACAACCTTACTTCTATTCTCTAACTCTTATTCTTTAATCTGAATTCACAGAGATAACGTGCAAACTGATAAGGAAGCAAACGTTTGATGACATTATGAATGAACTAAGCTTTCAAGTGAACAGCACTCTGTTAAAATAGCTATAACAATGATAATGCTTCATTCTACTTTATGTAGTTTTCCATATTCGAAAATTGGCAAGCCTTGCATGCGATTGGCAGATACTATGCAAAGTAACATCAGGGTATTTTAAATCTCGAAATGACATTTCATCAATAAAACTCGACATTTTAAGGACGTGTTTGCAGTTTATAGGGTCCCCTTTTAGCTAGCACTACGGATTTTTCCATCAGGGATAATATTGTAAGGACTTTTCCCATAGTTCTCTTTTCTTTAGGGTCTTTTACTTACATTTAACAATGGGTATATTTATGACGTCATTATTAGCAGGTTATGGCAAAATGTTTTAAAATCAATTTGAGCAAAATTGATCGAATAATCTGGTACAGTCTCGCGAAGGCCACTATATCTCCTCTAGTCCAGATAGATGTAATGATGTCCTGAGAATCATCCTTGATATTATCGATATGGAGAACTTCGAAAAGTTGGCAGAAACCGCCCATAACGAAAGAAGCTCGGTAGAGGTTTTGAAGTAAAGAGGGTGGAATTTATTCCATTGCACTCGAACACATTACTGTCCTGAAGAGTAGAGTTCGTCAAACGGAAACCGGTTTGGTTATCTTCCAGTATGAAAAATGTCTGACGTACATTATCTCCATATCTAACCAAATTTAGTCTTCAGAGCGTCAAGATAATGAAAATTATGATCGGATTAAAATACTTTTCTCCTTTAATAATCTCGCTAGTTCTGACTAATTTCTTTGTCCGAAAACTTCATGTAATTGTACTTTATCTTCCTTGTTTCAGCTTTAATAATTAAATTTTTTAAAAGGCAGTGCACTTTTTTATCGGATCAGTTATCTTCATATCTCACAGTTGCACGCTAAGTTCTTTTGACAATGGTTCTTAAAATTGAGATAAAATGACATATCTCATATTTCAGTGTTACACAAAAGATTGCCAACTTTTAACCTCTTTGAGGCCTTTTGATAATTACGTTTCTATTTACAATTGAGTAGAGGATAAAATTTTAAAGGGTCTCCTTAACAGAATCCTAATACAGGCATAGCAAATGAGGTTTCATATAGGCTGTTTGGGTTTTAAATATTCATATATTGTACTCTACATTGATTCGTAATATAATAAACAGTGGCAAAAATTTATGTAAGCGTTGCTTCTACTTTGCTAAAGATCATCGATGTTTCCGACAAGCAACTGAATATACCTTTTCACACTTGAAGACATCCATTTTATGAAAAAGACATTTGCACAGTGTTGTAAACTTGATTGGAAAGTTCTATAACTTTCTTTCTCACTAATTGAAAGTGCAACTACTTTGAATTGATTTTACTGTATTCCAATGAATGTCTTGAC
>JAAAKL020004163.1:0-18903 GCA_010016065.2 Carybdea cf. marsupialis auct. non (Linnaeus, 1758) | reverse complement strand
CACGGATCCATGGTAGTGTCATCCTAGTTTAAATATTTCAACAAGAACCCCTTACACCCCCCCCCCCCCCCCCCCCCTCCAAGGAGAAAAAGTAGGAAGTTTGCTCTCATAACATATCATATAACAGAAATGGATGTGTTTATTATCTTAACAGTATTCCTCATGATTTTCATCAATTTTTGTATAAGCCCACTTTATTTATGACCGCTCTACTGGTAAGATTACATATCGAGATTCAAAAGAGAGTACAGAAATTGTCTAAAAGCAAAGTGGACCGTGAATGCCATGGGGAACGTCTTCAAAGCAGATATGCAGTAATTTTTTGACTCAACTCAGCCCACTTTAGATATTTCTCAGGATTTTAATGCAGTGTAGCAATATCAATACAAATTCCATAAATTGTTTAATTTCGAGGGCTAAAACTGCTAAATTGATATCATCTCGCTTAAAATATGGTTGGTGTAATAATAGACCCAAGTGCTCTATGTTGAGTTATTTTATCCGGTCCATGTGGTCGATTTACCCCAATGCTAACGGGATATACAGTATATGCGAATACTGGTATTTACGAACAGAACATGGTACCGTACGGTAGCTAATGATATAACTATATCAAATTTAGCTAAAACTATTACGAAAGTGACCCTTGGTGCACAGCGAGAGGAATTCCATTTACAGCACGAGCCACAACCCTGAGAAGGAGGTATGAGCTACTAGGGAACTGCCGTATTCTGGATGCGGTCGGGGTTCCCTTCCTCACCTATTTAACTACTATTTTTCGATAGTATTTATTTTGATATATTAACTGGTCGGTCTAAAAGTATTGATTCGCATAAATTGGAAGAGACAGTAACTGCAGGGCTTTTGTTTTTGGTATAGTGTCACTGAATCAGGCTGCCATGGGAGGGAATTAAGGTACCCTAAGAGGCCCAATAGGCGGGGGGAGCCTTTTTTTAATTCTTCTTTTCTCGCAAGTCTTGTAAGAACCTCACTGTTGACATGTGTTTAGGATTTATTAACTTGTGCTTCCAATTTGAGAAAAGACGTCGTTTGTTACTCTTGAATAACCTTAGGTGGGTATTTAGACTAACGCTGCTCTATTATTGAGTTATTTTGCCTTCCCCCAACCCCCCTATCAATTTTAAGGGAAAGCTTGACTAACGCTTTTTTGCTACTTGATGGAATAATGATTTCTACACTCAGTTTGGCAGACTGCGCCAAGCCTGTGTATTTTCATAGCTGAATATATCTTCCCCGCTAATTAAAAGGTGTAACTCTACCGATTGATACGTCAAAGCTACACGGTCTGTTTAGCATACTTAGCGCGTCTTATTTTAGATTTTAAAATTAAGTATCGTCAACTAATGTTAAGAGTGGAGTAAAAACCCTTTAAAAAGATAATAAATATTTTATTAAATAAAGCAGTAGCAAATATAGGATCTCAGGAGCATGTTGAGCTTTCTGACTTGTTCGATTCATGCGACAAAGCAGTAAACATACTTTTCAGAAAGACTGCGTTAATGGACGATCGCAAAACATACTGGGATTCAGTGACGGTGCCAGGAAGAGTTATCGCTGACGAAAGATTGCTTCTAGCTTTTGTTTGAGATTGATAAGGAACGCTTTAAAACTTTGCAAAGGTATGCACCGAGAGAGTGAGTCGGCATGTGCTGGAATAGGTTTGGGTAGTATTTCTGTCTAATCGGCAGTGTGGGAGGGAGAGCGGTGTTTTGGGTTTCTAAGAGACTTTACCCGACAAGATGATCAATTGCTAAGGGAATTAGGCTAGAATTACACACACGTGCTTGGTTTTCAACAATTTTGCATTTCGTGACTCGCACGTTATGATTGGTTTTCATTGCATTTTGTACCGGCGACTTCACGTCCTCACTTCGTGAATGTTAGGACCACGGCCCCTTTTTAACGTCTGTTGACTGTTTAGTTTGGATTTTTTTAGTTATAATGTTATCAGGCAGGAAATTTTTCTCTGACCTGTGGTAAGGCAATAGCCTATTGAAAGCATCTCTCTCATGGTAGAAAACTGTACAGTGTCCTTCATTACAAGTATAGATCCCTCTTGCTTGCGGATGTAAATTTTCCAGTGTCTTGTGGACATTTTGACAGTAGGTTACCGTGACTATAGATTGTGCAGGCGGACGATGAAATGTAAATATCAAACACAACCGGTTCATGAGAGGTTAAATCTTCCTTTGAGACCCTTTCTGCGAATGAGATGAAGTCTTTTCTCGGAAAATGTAATAGGGTGCCTGTCTGTACATCAATGAAGCCTTTCGGGTTCTTGATCTCAAGATTTTGAAATTCATGAATCCGTAGTCGTCGGCAGATGTGTCCGAGGATATTGAGAGTCCCATAAGAATGAAACGGCGTTCACACAAAGAGATAATGGTCCTTCCATTATGATAATACCGAGACGCCGTATACATTTTTTAGTATTAAAGTTACTAGGGTGCTCTAATAAAACTAAAATAACTTTGTTCGCCGTGTAAGGTAAAGGTGAAGATCATTCTTCCCTACAAAGCAAAGCCAGCAGCTTTGTCGATAAATTCTTCACAGCTAAGAAGTTTCTCTACTTAACTTCATACCTTGGCTTTGTTCCTTCTGACCATTTTTAAGTGTTATTCATTTCTGGCGATATTTCTGAACTATTGTTTTACAACGATATACAAAGTTAAGCTAATGAAAGTAATCGTAAAGTGCCCCTCTACGCCAGACACATTATGGATGCTTTGCAATTGACATCTATCTCGCAGCTCAAGCTTTTTTTTATTTCCTATTTCTTGATTTACTACCTTGGGATTGAAGAATGGCACACGTCACGATCTACGAGATTGCGAGTCGCCAGCCTCGTTTTAATCATTTGGCCGTGCTGCCTGAGCAATTTCTGTTTGGGGTGTTAAGGGGATAATAGCAGTGGTGTTTATTATTACTAAAATTTAATGATGAAGGAATGGGAGTTCCGAAAACTTGGGAATCGCTATTTTTTGTATTGTTTCGATACTATTATAGACCGTAGTTTTATTTTACATAATATATATAAATATATATATTTAAATTTATTTATATAATTATTATACATTATTATACATTTTATATATTTATATACACAGATTATGTGATTATCACCCCCACCCCCCTTCAAAAGGAACAGAATGCTTGCTGAGAAGTTGTGCCATTCGGGAGCACCGGGAAGCAAAGGGTTCTTACTTTTGCGCAAGTTCCGTGAATCATATCAAATACGAGTTCATTGGGCTGGATAGCAATGTATCTCGAATAGAAATGTTTAGGTAAATCAACTGAAGATCCGTCATTTGCACTTGGTGGTGTCCCTTGTAACGTCATGTGCGGCCACCGGTCACATTTGGTAGTCTTATTCTCCGCCCTATTTATCGCTATTTCGGTGCCAGTAGTGTTTTTGGATTTGCCCCATAACACGTTGTCTATTATCTACTACTGTTTTGACTTTCTTATATTGTACAAAAGAGAGGATTTGAAATGATGCAGGAAGAGTGATTTCTAGAAGTGTACAGAACTAGATATCAGTAGCTACCGATGAAGGATTAAGAACTGAATGTGGTGGGTAGGGTGCGGTATTATAGGGGTTCATCAAGTTAAAGTAGTAGACCATGCTCCCCGAACGCATAGGGTTCGAACCCCAACGTCTCTACTATCTCGTCTATCTTGTCTAGTATCTAAATTTCTTGTCGTTGAACTTGAGGCTGTATTTTATGGGAAGTAAAGGTCTGTCACCCTTGTGTTTGTTTATGGTACATGCATGTGGTCTAGTCGATCAATTATGAATTCTTAAATTAAGAGATCAGATGAGTGCCTGCTCGATGACTTACAGTGAAAGTGGTAAATAAACGATGATCATTCGTACTCAGTTCTGGAATGAGAACCAAAGTATCAAAGCGTCCCTGAGCTAGGATCGAACTCGTCACCTACACCACTTAATCACGCACGTAGTTAATAATTCAGAAAACTGTGGATGAAATTCTGTGAGAAGACATGCTCCTTTGGGGACCTCTTGAGTTATTTAACAGAAACCATCTCTCCCTATTGGGTTTTCCTCTGGAAATTTGTTTGTGTATTTTCTGCCTTCTTTATCATACCAGGCTGCCAAAATTATGGAGAAACGAAACAAGTCTTTTTGTATTATTTAAGACTGTTGCAGGATAACGAGGTTTTCCTTTTCGCTAGAAATATAGAACTCAGTGTATTATGATTTCGAAGTGATTTTTCTTTCTTGCTTCACTTTCAACGGGGTCACAACAGGAGGGTTAGAGCCGAGTAGTTAAGGCAACATTGTTTGATATTTCTATGATAAAGTGAACCTACGTGACTTGTGCCAACGTGGTACTTTGCAGTACAGTTACTTTTAATATCTGCTTTTATTATCATCATTGCATTCGTCGAGCCTTAGGCTAAATCAAAACTCAACATCAAGTCTTTCTTGTACAACGGGAAAGGTGTATATGCGTGCCTGTTGGAAAGGAAATCTTATACTCTCGATACTGTTTTCGTGAGCTTAAAAAACTCTTCCTTGAGTTAACGACACTAGTTTAGGTATGAAAACATTGGAGTACGTACAACAAAATACACATTGGCAAACATAAGAGATTTGATGACTCGATGCCTAATGATCTTAAGAGAAGAGAATATAACTTCCTTAGTTCAAAAGGTAGGTCTTCCGTGAGTTGCAACGAATTTGTTTTCTCTGCCTCTCGAGTACTGGCCCTTCCTCTTACTGTCGGTATCCTCTCCTTTGTTTTCTACTTAACTGTGAATTACTTATTTTCGGTTTTGGATGACAGTGTTCCGCCGACTGTGAAATAAGGATGTTTTTCATTGATTATGAAGTGGATTAAGGCATAGGGATAGATCGACATCATTTACACATGAGCTCATTACTTTCCGGTTTATAAATGTTGAGGGAATATTTGCTGTGGCCGAAGATTAATTGGAATGGTATTTAAACAGAAGAAAATGTAGTGAACACGGCAATGGCGGGTTGGAAACATTCTTTACAGAATTCATTTCAGAACAGTCTTTAAAGAGCACTCGCACGGGTAGCTTTGTATTTTTGGTAACGTCATCTTTTAAAGTAACTTGGTACAGACTGTGCCAAAGATCTAAATGTATCAAAATCGTATTAAATTTATTTCAGGTTGTAGTGGCAACGCTAGTATTTTGCGGTATGCAGAACGAAGTATTTTGCTCTTTGAAAAAAGGAAAGGAATGAGTAAAACCTTGATTCGATATAGTTTTCCTTCCCCTTTTCCTTTGGAAGGAAGAAAATGTAAATCTTCCCCGAGCTTGGCCCTGAACTGGCCTGTACACTTCAACCGCTGTCTCACCGTAGAGATGTTGCATCTTGAAGTCTTTTCTACCGGTACTAGTTTGGTAAGTGTTCTTCTGAGTTGGCTGGGTTGGTTCCTCTACCCCTCATCGGGTCAAGACCCACTCGGTATACTGAATCTCTGCATGAATTTTCTGTTTCTAGTCCGAAAAAACCCCAGAAATTTCTATGCTAACAGTTTCTTCCATAGGACTGCCAAGATTTGGATCTCTCTGTCTTTAGACTGCTTTCTTATGATCTTGGCACTTTTTAAATTTAATGTCAATCGCCATCTTCTTCGCCATCTCTATTTAGTGTTTTTTGGCCTTAAATTACGCCTGTTTCTCTGTGTACTTTTTATTTTCAAAGTAACTCAATACCTTGAAGTGGCAACCCTGCCTTCTATTGAGTGAAGGATTTAAAAATAACAGACTTTCAAAAATTTTGGAGTGATATCACTTATAGATATAAATTAAGAGCTGAAATCATCACGTCACGTGTCAGTTGTGTAAACCTAAATTGCTGTCTCGCCAAAGTAAGCTTTGCATCTTTTCTTTATGTAAATTTCTGATCTGAAAATAAATATTTTTCGGCAGTAATATTTTCAGTGCCTTACCAGTAGAGGAAAACGCAGCATTTCACCTCAAAGATTCAAAATTGGTATTTATGGAATCCATGGAGCGTTACATGACTTAAATTATCAGGACGCCATTCTCCCACTTGTTATACAAGAGTTCAATTAGTCTTTCGGAGACATAACGATTCTCCCAAACTAATTCTTGTTGTTATTTCATGCTGAGTTTAAATCAAAGATTAATCAGCGACGCCCTAAGGGTTTAATTAAGGGCTTCTCGTAGAATCTGATTGAAGATCCTTACTGTATAACGTGACATGATGTCCGTAGACTAATTTTAGTGCTAGGCAGAGGTACAAATTGTTTGCTATGCCGTTAGCCCATATATCACTTCAGTTCTACGCATTTTGCTTTTAATTTCACCATGCAGTGATTTGTATGTAAAGCTAAATTACGAAGACGGCATTTATATCTCGTGTAGTTTTTCAATTCAATATATTTCTGCTAGTTCTTGATGGTTTCGGGTTATCCTTCTCCTTACTGCAAAATTTCGGTAACTTGCACTACTGAAGCTTTATTCCGGACCTTTAGTTGGTCTTTTACTCAGGAGTCTTTTTAAATCATCCTTGAAAATGGCTAGACAATCATTTCGCGTTGTAGACGACAACCTGGTCTTGCTCATGATTGTGTATCAGTATTGCCATGTGACTAACCCTTTCTCCCGCTAGAACTGGTTTTAAGGGCAGCCTTAAGCCGCCCAACATTAACACCTTCTAGTAACAGATCACTGATGGATGATCTATATGCAGATCATGACATGATATCAGACTTGACATGATATCAGACTAATTTTTAACCACATCGAGTTATTACTTTTCTGTACTTTATCTAAGGGAGATCAAATTAAGTGTATAAATATTTCACCCCCTCCACTTTTTTTACTATACTTGACAAGGTGTACAGCTTTATATCTGCTTTTATAGTCATTTGTGTATTGTGGAGCATGTAGCCGTATGGTCTTGCTTTGAAAACCACCGACACGGTTTCGATTCCAGCGCTTGAAAGCTTTGACAACTTCTCTTTGCCATGGCCACAGGGGGCACCTAGTCCATGTGAGGGAAATTGGGGACACGAAAACTCAAGAAGCCCGTCGGATGGACTGTACTTTGTGTTTAGATAGCCTAGCCTTGTCACACATTTTTCACGCTGAACATGCTTGAAGAACAGGTGAATGGTACAAGTAACTGTGGCCTACTCAGTCACTCTAATTTATAGAGTAGGTTGCTCAGCTGATCGAACAGTTGAGCTCTCATACGTCGGTATCGACGGGAGAATTCATCATTGTTACCATTGCCTAACCCTTCCTTTGTCCATTAGTAACATTCGCTGTGTTATCAGTTTGCTAATTTATGCTACTTCATTTTTTCAAATTTTCGATCCACGTTATTTTAATTACAAACTGGTAGATAATTACAACCCGACCTAAAAAGATGCAACCTGCAACCAGCAATAAGTTCCTGCAAGTCGAAGTGGAAACCAGCCCAATTAGGCGGTAAAGCCGCGGAACTGCCGACACTCTTGTCTTTCAATCCCCTGTTAGTTGCAATTCTTTCAGGGAGTCTATTACAATGATTGGTGCATTCTAAACGATTTTTGACACGTCCGCTGCATAGCTTTCCTGACAATTCAAAATATTTGAATTGTCGACAGACCCATTCCAGGGAGTTGTAATTTTCATTCTGTAAGGAAGAAACACATGCTTCGCCATTTTTACTCGTGAAATAGTCTACCAAAACAAAGTCAATTGTATGAGCATGATGTATCAAGACGGGGACAGCTTGGTTATTTCATGTTTCTTCTACTTGGTTCAAATATATTGTGGTTACGCTTATTTTTGCTACACTATTATATTCACAACAGTTTTGCGCTCCTTAAATCAAGTCTCTATCTTCGTTTCTTAAAAATTCTGTTTATAGTGGGGTTTTTTAACGTTGAGGATAGCTACAGGCCTGTAGAACAAGTTAGGAATTAAATTTGTGGCGTTTGGAGATAGCTTGTAGTATGTGATAAAAAGGGAACACATTTTTATGCACAGAGTAACTTACGTTAAATTTGTGCCGTATCGATTTTATAAAGCCATTGTCTCACAATGCATTTTGTGTGTGATGGTAAAACGATATTGAGATAAAGTGAACATATCTAGAGCATATATAAGTTATCAACACGCATCTATCTTGGTCTCGTGCACAATTTGTAGTTAATAGACCCAAAAACAAAGTTGCAAGGACACTTCGCAGTTTTCAGGAGTGAATAGTTATGTTCGCCAATGCGCAGTAGGAAAGATTTTGTATTTCTCTTAAACTTGCAAACCGAGGTTAGACAACATGGAAAGGATTCTTGGTGGTTTAATGCACATTTTTCGTCCTTGGTCAAATTAGCGGTCTCTTATATAGATTATCCACTTATAAGTGTGCGAAAACGCAGCTAGTGTGAAAAATGTTCAATACTCTGATTTTCATTCATGGTGGCCAATGTGTAGCTCCTCTCTTTAAGATCGAAGGTGATATAATTGCAGTCACAGTATGAACAACACAAGCAACATGCCATTGGAGCCCCTTTCGACGTTGTATAAAGGGCAGGCGTTGCTTCACCACAGACGCAACACTGAATCGAAGGCCAGTCAATTTCAGCATCATATATGCATCACGTTGATAATTTTCTCCTTAAATGTATATCACAATGGCTGGCTTAAACGATAAAGGTGTCAGAGAATGGAGTTCGGATAGCATTGTGACACGTGCTTCTGCTACAGTATATTTTTAAGGCCACGTTTGGAACTAGTTTATAAGATGTCATAAGCTCACTCTATTGACAGCGCTTTAAAGATCAAATGAAAACTCTCATAGTCACCAGCCCATGAATCACGGTTGAAAGAAAAGAGGATTCGGGTCTTTTTGCCTGATACTACCTGAGTAGCAAAATAGACCGCTTTTATTAGACTATACAGAACTCTGTCTCTGAATCGGAAACCTTTATTTCAACGAGAAACAATATGTTTCGTTCAAGTTTGCTTTGAAACTTTCTTAATGCTATTTTCGGTCAAAGTGAACCGTATTTTCAATTCTTTCTCATTTATTTGAAGGTTCTGATTTCCTTTGAATAGACCGGTCACTGTTTGAATAAAAGTTCAATTACAAATGGCTCCCTTTCTTTTCCTTTCATAGCAGAGCCGACTACGGTTTATACTTGATTCTCTTTGGCTTTTAATGGCTGTAGCCGGTGATTTGAGGGAAGTAGTCTTGTAGGTACCCGAGGGATTTCTTCATAAGAAAAACAGTCCCGAGGGAGAAGGAGACGATATATGAATCATCGGTCTTCAAGTAGCTGGTCTCAGAATGGTGCTGAAAAGGAAAATGATGAACTAAATGTGCCCCTTACTCAATGACTACCCCTCACCATGATCTGTCTCCACGGCTCAAATCGACACCATTTCTAAACAATGAAATACCTCCTTGATGTTGCATGTGTTCTTGATAACTACCTGTATCATTATTCATCACGTTTTGAGCTTTCAGTCGCTGATCGTTTAGATACTTAGGAGAGACAAGGATTTTTGTACGGGTGCAAATTTATCTTTGTGGCCGACGAAGTGATCTATAAGCGAAGTGAATCATAGAGGGGCGAACATCAGTGTACACGTAAATCGACAAGGGACAGTATGTCCTTTGAAATCGAAAGTGGTCAATATCCTTGGGGAGGTATTTTACTGACGGTGCCTATTTGATAAGAAAGAGGGTCGAAAATGTAGACATGTATGCCCAACCGAACACATGAATGTTTGATTAGTATAAATACTATGAAGTATTGCTTAGATCCGTTTCCATTTGGGATCCCTGATTTTCTTTATAGCGTTTTTGAGAAGAGAGGATTTGAGATGACAAGTTTTGAGTCTAGTATCTACTAGAAAAGAAATTTTGTCACCAACGCCGCTAGTGTGTGGGTCACTTTCTTTTCTATTTCTCTAGTGTCTATTCAAAACTTTCTTCATAACATTGAGTGCAGCGTGTGAAGAAGTTTTATTAAACAACATTGCACCTCTAGTAAGATTAGGTAACTTTAACAAGCCTGTGTGCAAGCGGGGATGAATAGCAGTATAGCAAACAATCATTTTCAGCAAACATGTCTACATATTTGATCCAATGGCTAGGAATAAAAGACCCGTTTTGCCAATACATGGATTACTATCAGTTATCATCGCTAGTCGTACTGTATATTTCTCTAAAGCTTTAAAAATTCCGAGACTACAGCTGTTGTCATGGCATTGCCAATGTTTGACAGTACTTAAAGTAGGTGGCAAGTGGTAACTTGAATTACAACTTACGGGATAGAACACAATGGGTTTTTAAGTATGTTTTCTTTCGTTATACTATCGTTTCTTCGTTATTCTATACTTCGTGTGTTTTTTAAAGGCTTTGATGAAATTATTTTTGTTTGGCTGATGAATCTTCTTGACATTGCCCTGACTGTATATCGATATGTTGATGGATGTTTCTGTATTCGTCTTCCGATGTGCCTCGCACGTTTGTGATTAAAAGCCTTTATCTTGTCTGCTATCTTGTCTCAATACGTTACTGCCTTCTCCGCCTCAGTAGTTGCCATTTTCAGATTGGAAAGCAATATGTCGCCCGACGACTTGCCCTTGCCCCCTTCGTTTACCCGTCCAACATAGGACCATAAGAGCCTATTTTTATCACAGTGGCCTCCATATGACGGTGGGAATTGGGTCATGCCTTATTTAAGTATTAATTGTTTCAACACAGAGAAGATATTGAAGTTGTTGTATTGAAACAGGAGCGCCATATGTCGTCTTTTGGAAGTTGTCGTTGTAGTGTTTGGAACCCATGTTTTTTAATTTTAAAAGGCGTTGGGGAGGTTCTCGTGCAATCATGGAGCTACTAGGCTAAAATTATAATCTGACTTATTATTTTTTGCTACATTGCCACTTCCCCATGTCTTAAATTTTCACACAAAATACACAGACATTGATACTAAAGATTTTTTCTGGTGAACAGAGCTCGTTGAAGTTCGTATGATCGCTGGCAAATTATCGATGAAATAATTTATTTACCAGTGGGTATTTTTCTTGTTGCATCACGAAGGAGCAAACAATTCACAAGCACCTATACTCAAAAGGTTGTTGGCGACAGTAGGCCAATTTTCTTCTTTGCTCACGTAAAACGTCCTTATTTCCAACCATATTGAGGTTGCGTGAGTCTGAATACTGCACATTTCAGGACTTACCCCATGACGTGAGAACTGCTCCTTTTGGTTGACAGTCATCGGCATCGATCAAGTGAGTAGTGTTGCAGAATATGATAAATGGCTAAAGAGCGAGTGAATGACCTCATAATCAGTATATGTTTGCCAAATTGTAATATAACATACTTTTGCACTGTATTCTGCCCTAGATTCCTCCGTCATTTTAGTATTTAGTAACAATAATCTAGTATCATAGTGCCTTCGTTATTAAAGCTTCGTCCAAATACACGCCTTTTTGAGTCTATAAGTTGTTTTAATACTGCTCAATAAGACGCGCAAGAAAGAAGACATCTATTCAAACCATGATTGTTTCATGTTGGATGGACAAGTAATCGTTTCCTATGTAGCAAATGATTTGAAAAATTTATAGCATGTTTTCAGTTTATTCTGCTCCGGAGAATTATTCCCCCGCCCCTTCACTCTCACAATCACAGACACAACTACACACACACTTTATATATTGTATAATTTTAAATTGGAGTTAGCATATCCCTGAAAAAGAAGAAAACTGCTATGAAGCCGCAAGATGCTTACAAGATTCGTGACCGTTCCAGGAAAATCATCACGAAGACCAGACAACACTGTTGTCATTCCTACTTAACCAGACATATTTATGGTACTAGGTGCTGTTGCGGTGTAGAGTCACGATACCGCACTAATGTCGCGTTTTCGCTCAGAGTTCTTTCCACAAAGTGCTTGTAATGCATTATATCTTAATTTTGGCTTTCAAAGCAGATTATCCATTTTTAGTACAGCGTCAGTAGCACCTAATTGTGCTACGTGATTGATGTTCTCAAGAGGGCAATTTTAAATATTTTGTATAGGGAGATAGAGCTGTATTTAAAAGTGTATTTCCAAGATATCAAAGTAGGAGCAGATAGTTGACTTGCCTTGCTGAAGTTTTCACACATGCCAGACACTGGTCACAGATCATCAGGTGGCACGGAGTAATAGAGATTTAAAGTATTTCAATAAAAGAGTTACGTTGAGTGTACTTTGATGGATAAAGTCGACCCTTTAATCAGATGATTTGTTATCAAAAGTAGAAAATCCAGCCTTGATGATATACTGTCTTTCCTTTAAAAGAGTTGTCTTAATTACTCGTGTAGATTTTTTTGACCTATAAGTTTTATTTGAGAGCAGCTTTATTGCATACGTTTTAAATGTAGTGTAATGAATTCTTGTAGATTACAAGGCAGAGTACCGGAGTTGTGGTCTCTTACTTCCCCCGTGTGTAGGATATCTTCAAAGCTCAGCGTACTACATTGTTCTTTAGTCCAACGCAGTAACTCCGTCGAACTGGATGAAAATGAGTGACTCCCCGAATGAATAATTGGGTCACTTGCGAGATAATACCATTTCTAGCTTTGCGTATGCTCTTAACAATGCAGTATTCTTTGTGGTACAACTGAACTGCCCTGAACTGGCCTGCGCACTTCAACCTCAGTCTCACTGTAGAGATGTTGCACCTTAAGGTCATTTCTACAGGTACTTCTTTGGTAAGTGTTCTTCTGAGTTGGATGGCTTGCTTCCCCATCCCCAGGCCAAAGTCCACTCGTTATGCTCAATCTCTACATTTCTACTTCTATTCCGAAAACAAGTAGAATTTCCATTGTAAATCCTTCTTCCCTAGGACTGCAAAAAAATCCGGATCTCTCCCTCTTCAGACTGCTTTCCTCTTACATGCTATCTTGATACTTTTAAGTCTAATTTTAACCGCCATCTTCTATGAGATCTTTAATTTCTTCTCTGTAATTACATCTCCTTTTCTTTTTCTTTCTATTCCTTTCAAAGTAACTTAATACCTTGAAGTGGCAAGCCTGCCTTGTATTGATCGAAGGATTTAAAAAAATATTAAAAGTCAAGTTTCGAGGATTTTCACTCTCTCTACCCAAGACGTTCTAACAGCGAGAATACTATACTTAGATCTTGGGGCAACCCTTTTGGTGAAGCCTTTAGGGGGGAGAACGGTTAGGACGTTGATCTAGTGTGTTGGAAAGGTGTCTCTGCTCATTAGAAGGTATGATGAGAGATTGTTGGAAAAGTGTGATGACATTTATCACTCTGAAAATTTAATTTTACTTTAGACATCAACCATAGAGAAGTAATACCACCGAAGCCGGACTTGATCAGGACTTGTCAACTCTAAATGTCAATAATTGGCATGTAGAAGATGAAATGAGTAAAATAGGATGGTGTCTGAGGATATGTTAAAGCAAGGGAAAGTAGTCTTGTCAATTGCCGGAATGTCGAATAAGAAGATTGTATTTTTTATGATGAGCCAAGATACAAATTAACAAATTATTCCCTGTCTAAGAAAAGTAGAGAAAGGAAGCAGAAACAATTCACTAAGCCGAATCAACAACGTGCTATATTGACAGAAAGAAATGCATATCAGTAACCCACCACACCAGAATTTTATTTTAAATATTTCATATCTTCTCTTAACCTGTTTTTGAGGAGCATTGAATGGACTGATCGTATTTAAGTATTGGAGAATGTTCAAATATCATACTAAGGCTCCAGTAAAACATATTTATGCGTATGATAAAGAGACCTGTAGCTACAAAACGGAATCTAAAAGAGGTCAGTTGCAAGAGAGGCTGCCAATCCATCACAAGTGTGTGGTCGTATGCAGCGATTGTATGTCGGTAGATTCCAAAAGTGATCTTCATCGTTTAGCGGAAGCCGCTTCAACATCTGCTTGGTTGTGAACGTTTGCCGGAGCAGTGGGCAAAGGGAATTTCTATAATGGAGATCTAATCACACCTTCTTGACTCATTAGTTTTGCCGCTTTGGCCCTTCGTAATACTTACACCGATGGAACTCTTCCTAGTGATTTTCTACCGATGAACAGGTGATATTATGGAGGGTGAAGATAAAGGCGGAACAAGACGTTTGAGCATGGAGATCTCAATACTTTAAACTTTATAGACGGTGCCGAGGTGTAAGTAGCTTTTTGTAGGCAAGACACTCCGATGGTTAAATAGTTTCTACAGGTGCCTGTACTTAGCCATTTGAAAGCAGAATGTTGTTGTGTGCATTGTTAAACTGTTTATACGTTTCTAAGAGCTCATGAAGAAATTCGCGTTGAAAATGGGATTAAAAATGATAGTGTTTTCCGCTTGAAAATATGATTAATATCTTCCTTTATTGTGTGCTGTCCCAACACAGTCTGGAGTTTACTTTCAAAGTTAAAATAATGCTGTACTTTTGAAAAGTCTAGAATTTCCGCAGACATCGTTAGTTTATCGGGAAAAAGAGAGTACAATGATAGACACGGTTTTGTATCACTATATAACCGGAACCTGTGCATTTAACGAATTCTCGGTTATGAATCTCTGGAGATGTTGATATTTTAACTTACAAATACCGACCTCATAATTTATGCCCACTAAGAATAATGTGAGCTGCAAGAAACAAAGTTTCATCTTCCGTTATTGAATTTATTTTCACCACAGAAGGGAGTTAGGGATTAGAATGTGGCTACATTACACAAGAATCTTGAACTCCTAAGATAATAAATTTTTCTCTTAAATATTGAATGGTTTTAAAATTATCAGACAAAATTTGGGTTTGAAACTGCTTTGCATCGCTGATTCTTTTGCAAGCATTGTTATCAAACTCCTCTCTTTGGAGATACGTAAGTTTTCGTAATCGGATGCACTGGGGTTGCAGCTGCGTCATTCTTGCTCTTCTGTGTAATTCAGAATTGCTAGACATAAGACAACTCTCTATGGACTGTATGCTGTTTATGTATACACTCCAAACTTTTGTTTACCATGTTGCAATCAACACTACTTTGCTTGGTAACCAAGAGAACAGCTATAATCAACAGCCCAGATGTTAACGATGACGTCATATACATAACTGTGAAATGAAATTTTGACAAGATAACGGTTCAAGCTTAATTTATTCCTAAGTTACGTCTTCATACGTTTGAATTTACAGTACATTATTAGAAAGAAAGGAAATCTCTGTGCTTTTTGTTTTGAAACTGAAAAAAGAGCGCAACAGATCTGTAGTTTGAAGCAGCAATTCCAATAGGAATACAGTTGTGCGCCAGGTTGCAGATTTCCAGGGCAGGAGTGGGAAGGATTTTAGGAACGATTTCATGTGCTCATTGTTTTATGTATAAATCTCTTTTTTTGTAGTTAAGCGAAACGCCTAAATAAAAGACTGTAATAATCTTCAGACATCCTCAGATATATCTGGCAGTCGGCTAAACCTGTGGACCCGAAAAAATTGGCGAAATACTCTCTTTATTGCAGTTTACGTTTTTTGGTTTCTTTTAAGCTGTTTGTAGTTGATTTTAGCATCTGTTAACAACTGTGGCGTTCCGAATAAAGTATGTTAAGTTCAGTATTGAACATTGTCACAAATAGCAGAAGACGTCTGAACACATAACATCAACATATTGTTTAAAATTTTACTTGTCGATATTATATGATTTTGTTTGGATGTGGACTTATTTCCTATACGCATCAATAGAGAAATTTAGAACCACGGATGAAAGCATTGTGAAAAGATGGTTGAACTTATCACTCCCGTTTTTCTTTGCAGGAGAAAGAAGAAGTGTATACGGTTTGTGGCCGGAGCGGAAGGAAATGCAGAAGCCGAGGAAGAGAACGAGGCTCCGCGATCGGATGGATCGAGTGCAGGTGATCAAGATGTAGGGCAGCTTTCCGATCTTAAGGAAGAAATCACGGACTCTCCACCGACTATGGTCGAAGGTCTGTCGGAAGAAGAACCACCGTCGAATGTTAGTCGGAAGTCACCGATAACTATTCAGTCACCGCCGTCAACGTAGCTTGACCTAATTGTCGGATATCGGTCCATTCTCGAAATACCTCCGTATGGAGTGTGAAAGTCACCAGGTTGACGCGCTGTTCTCCAGTGTCCTCGAGTAAGAATGGCATCAGGAAGTTGGTATCAGCGAACGTTTTATCTTTCTATTTCTACGATCGATTTGAAACAATCAAGAGATATTTGGATGAATTCTGGGGATCGTTTTCTACCATGGTCAGGACGTCGCAGCCCGCACAGCGAGCCCGTGTCGCATAACGCCATTCCTTCACTCACCGATCGATACGGCTAGCATTTGTACCACAAATTTTGCAGTTGGGTACTCAGAGACGTTACCGGATGTACAGAGGATCTTTTACAAATTTTAGCAAAAGGAATGAGTTGGTTTGATATAAATGCGATTTTAGAGTATAGATTAGAATAATTTGTTACTGTCCAAGATTTTAGTACGTCTTAAATTTTATTTAGACAGAAGAATTGAAGCCTTCCATATACTCTTTGAACTTATGACAGACGAACGGTCGTATTGGTAATTCACAATACCCCGTAGAGCTTCAGTCCATTCTGTTTACATGTAGGAGTTGGGTCGTGTAGAATACATCACTACTGAAGGCCACATGTTGGGGTGGAAATTTTACAAGTGGGTGGTTATCACAGTGAACAAGATATGTACAGTTTTATTATCAATGGACTTCGCTTCACTGGTAATCATTCCCACAAGTCTTATGCAGTGTTCATATCTGTGTGGCCTGATGATTACACATGACAGTCACACACATATTATCACGTGCATTTGTGGTGTAGTGTATCGTTATCATCACGTCAGAACCAACTCCATGTTGAGTACACAACCTTCAGGCTTGAATGAATGGTGATCGACCTTGATTTTACAATGTGCATAAAGCAGGGTCCCAACCGGAAGATTTAGTGGTGGGGAATGTCTTTGTGTATTATCGATTTGTGAAATTGATTTCAATTACAATTCTCTGCGCAAAATTTTGGGATAGCCAAGTGGGTAATGCGCGCCTATTTCAGATTTATTAGCTAAACAATTTTAATCAGCCAAGAAATGAATCTTTTCCGAGAATTGATTTAAAGGTTATTAACTTAACATTCGAATTCACCCACCCTATAAATATAGGGGAGAACACGTCAGCCCTGTAGATTCCAACCAGCTTCCCCAATACGCTAGGGGCATCCCATTTGCTAGCTAGGTTTTGGCTTTAGCACAAGCCTGTTAGCTAGCACAGCGTTAGAGATTCATTGGGTAGACCTCAAAGGGAGATTAAATGAACCATTAAGACACATTGGGGGTCACCTTCACTCCTCATACTTTCGACATATTCGCGTATTCATTATCTTTACATACTGCATCGAAACCAGACTGTGAACATTTTTGAATAACATTCTGCCTTTCTGCACGAAACAGGACAGCTCTAGGGTAGACCTTCTCTACAATGCATGGCAGAGCCATTAGTTGCCGTGGTGGATCGACTCGCTTGTGTGATTGCCCCAGACGGAAATGCTCGTAAGCTGTTTACTTTCATCACGTAGTCAGTAAAGTGTAAGTGCATGGATAAGCGGCGTCATAAAGGCAAGGATCCCAGGCCCCTTACAACACACAACAGCTTTCTATGCATTTTGAGTAAAAAATTTTAATGATAGAAATAGTTTGGAGGGGAAAATTGACGTAGGTACTTTATCATCGGCTACCTACGACTTTAATTTTCCGATATTCAAAATTCTCTTAAGATATTCTCTTTCAACATTTCTTTGATTATTCTTGGTTAGTATAAATCATCACTCGAATATTTATAAATGAAAGTATATGCTTATAAAGTTAGGCATCGTACACCCTTGTGCTATGCGTAGGCACAGGTTTCTTTTTCTTGGTTTTCTTATTTCTCATTTCAGTTCTCAATTCTGCTTGCAAGAACTTGATTGTTTATGTATTGCTTCTAGTCTATAGTTTTACTATGGTTATTTCGCTTTTACTTCGGAGGCCATTCTGATAGTAACAGTCTCATTCAAAAACTTTTGGCGCGTGTTCTAGAACTCTTTCCTCTTTAAAACAATTTGTTTTTCTAAATTTAAAATTAAGTCAGGTTCGGTGTGACCCATCAGGGACCACGTGGTAACCAGCAAATATTGTCAGTTCTTTGCCACATTTCTCTCGATCACGCTTGCTAAGAGTGTAGTTCCCGTCTACATCGTCTTGCTGCTATTAACGGATGGTTACTGGCATTTCGTTCATTAAGCAGGAGATGCTAAGCTTCCCTTACACAGTCTTGATCCTAGGCAGTTTATATCATTTGCATACACTTACATTTTAACAACATTGACAGACGTCTTGGTCAAATACTACATCTCATTAAAGGGATTTTTTACGTTAAATTCTAATGGAACATATTCCCCGCAAAGAATCTTGGGTTTTGTAGTTTTTAGAGAGATCCCGTTGGCTTTAACTTTATTAAAACTTCCAGGATTAATGACGCCAAATTAAGAAACTATGCTTTCGTTTCCCGTAACTGTGTATCCACGATGTGATAGGGCCTTAACGAATGTTTGCGGCCTTGTAGCTGTCTGCCCAATAGTATCCTACGGCATCTTGCCCGCGCAGAAGACATTCTTGTGCCATTAGCGGATCGTTTGAGGGTAAGAAAGACTAAATTTTTGTATACATAGTCTGGGTTTTTGGCAGGACTGCCTCTTTTGACATTACTAACCACTAAAATCTTGTTCTTCAGCCGTCCCCCCCCCCCCCCCCCCCCACAAAAACCTTTTTTTTTTCCCCCCCCACCGGAACAAGTTTTAAAAGCCCGTTTTTTATTGAGGGGAAAAAAAAAAA
>JAAAKL020004162.1:0-21529 GCA_010016065.2 Carybdea cf. marsupialis auct. non (Linnaeus, 1758) | reverse complement strand
TTTGTTTATGTAGGAGAAAGAAGGAAGGCTGTATAGAACAGGCAAGACTCTGGGGGGGGGCGGGGGGGGGGGGGGGGGGGGGGGGGGGGGGGGGGGGGTACGGATTTTAGTGCCAAAGGAGATCTAAATGCACAAGACCGCCATCTAGGGATACATTTGACATTTTAAATGTCATCAAAAATAGAGGCGTGGGTAGCAAAACTCTACCAATTGGTGCTCCATGTAGCGGATTGGGGAATGACTTTCAGATAAATTAAAAGGCTAGCTGTTAGTACGCTAAATAAACAGTAGTGGACCAAACTGAAATTTTCGTTCTTAGCAACGCATAGTTTGCCATCCTCAGTAAGGTAACTGCAAATTTTTCATCTATGGGTACATGGTAAGTAGAGTTTCCGATTGCTCAGGTTCACGGAAAGCCTAACAGAACACCCATGTACTTCAGATTGTATGAGGTACCCTGTTTTCCCCACCATCGTAGTGTGCCCCTGTCTGACCCAACACTGCCAAA
Organism: Carybdea cf. marsupialis auct. non (Linnaeus, 1758); assembly: GCA_010016065.2. Lineage (NCBI taxonomy): Eukaryota > Metazoa > Cnidaria > Cubozoa > Carybdeida > Carybdeidae > Carybdea > Carybdea cf. marsupialis auct. non (Linnaeus, 1758). Next base: position 21,021 of record JAAAKL020004162.1, on the reverse strand, counting down.
GTAAAATGACAACATGAAATAAAACAACTAAAAGAAAGGAGACCCACTGGATTGTAGGATATCTGCAGTTGCAGAACTACTGGAGATTGTTATGAAGATTCTAGAGGGCATCATGGAAAAGAAGCTGCGCCGAGTGATAAACATCAATGAAATGGAGTTTAGATTCATACTCGGAGGAGGTACCATTGACGCAATCTTTGTATGGAGACACAGGTCCAAAAAACTAACACACCTGGACAATACTGGGATGTGAGATGTGTGTCCCACGATTGCAAGACTAGAGAGATAGTGAGAATGTCAGGGAAGATCTTGTTGTTGGCAGCATCAGAGAAAAGATTAAGAAAATGAAAGTAAGATCGTATGGACATGAGAGCAGAAGCCAAAGCAACATCAGAAAGTCAATTCTAGAAGAAGTCAAGAGAGGCAGACGAAGCGCAGGCGAAACTGTGTTCATGCTGACATTAATGCGTCTGCCCCCTCTTTAAGGGGTTAATCGCCGCCGGAAGAAGAAGAGTATGAAAGAGAGATTGCATGTATAGAAAATTCAATATTGCCATTACTTAGAAGTAGCCTTAATAATGCCCTTTACAACCCAGTAGTGAAAGCACCGAAAACATTAACTTGATGGTCGGAGGGGTAGCTTGATACAAAAAGGGCTCAGTCATGGACTCCTAAATAATAGATTGCTGTAATGAGTGATCATTATTTTTGTAGAGAGAGACTTCAGCATGTCACAAGATAGTCATTATGTTTCATGTCACAAGATAGTCTTAATGAGATAAGTGCTGAGGTTTATTGCTTTACTGGCCAACTGGCCTCATCTTGTACACCTGAAAATTTACTTTCTAGTCCAGATGCTACTATTTAGGAGTCCATGGTTCAGTATACATATTTTTACTAAAAAGATGAACAACAATAGTTAAGGACAAAATAAAGGGCAAACTATTGGAGGGATCTGTAACCTCTAAACTCTGTGGTTACGCAAATGCTTTCTTAATGATACCGATACGTCTCTAAACATGGAGTCACTGCACTGTAAAATGCATCCATTATCCCAACTGCAAAGCCGATTCATTTCATGATGCCGCTGCGCAATTTCAAGCAACTTTACAATCTCCCACAGTTTGTTTTGCTTCAATAAAGATAATTTCATTCTTTTCAGTAGATTATGAGGACCAACTTCTCACCTTGGCATATCTGTCTTCTAATTCTGTCAATCGCATTTGATGTGATCCTTCCCTGTCAAAGGCCTTCGATTCGCTCAGCTCCAAACTGCGGAGTTCGTTGCCCACCTGAGTAAAATCGACCTCCAACACTCGGACTTGCCTAAAAAGGAATTTAAAATTATTATGAGAAGATGTTTCTATATTTGGCTTTTCAGACACTCAGTCTGTTCTTAATTTTAAAACATTTATTCTAAAATCAGCACCCTGTAGTAAAATAACAACGTTAAAGAGATGAATTTGGGGGTGTTTGCAAGTTCTGTGTTTGCAAAAGTTTACTCGCTACGTCTATGCACATGAGACTTAATTAATCGACAAATCCGTTCTGTCACTTTTAGATAATTTAACATCGGGAAGAAAGGATATGAAGTAATCAGTTTTGAAAATACACCAGAGAGAGAAAAAAATGTCACCACAAGGACTTGGACTGCTGACAACCATAGGTGATATCCCCTTCTTCTCGAGAATGCTTGGGTCAAGGATTCGAATCCGATTGGTGAAAAAATTTTCTATTTCTCTGTTATCTATTAAAACTTGTCAAATCTTCTCATCTGAAAAACACTTGGTACCCTTCAATGGGCCGGATAGCATTCCTTTCATGATCAAGTCACGTGACGCGGAAATAGGGGGTTTCCAAAATTTCGTAGAATTGAATATTCGTCTTCACAAGTGGAGGATTGGGAACTAATAAAGCGACTGGAGAAAGAAAATATAATATCGTCGTCTATCAACCGCTAATATCTAAAAAAGACTGAATCGATCTTCCCATTGTTTCCACCAACGAAAAAGTATGGTCACAAATACTAGCCCTCGGAAGCTTAAATAGCGGGGGAAGGTACGCCATGTTACGTAACACTGTTTTTTAAGCTTTGTTTGAAGTGGGCTAAAATGGCGTCCAACGACTGACGGAAGATGCTCAATATTGTGTTGTTTAGAGATAAGTGCTATCAATTAGTTCAGGTGTTAAAGCCCTCACCGCGAGCAGACGAGGCACGGGTTTAGGCCCTAGTTTCTATTTCTTTAGCCGCAACTCCCTCTCTAGGGCAACTGCTCAGAAATCAAAAATTGCTAAGCCCTTTACCAAATAACATGAAATTACGGGTAAAACTCAACGACACATTGCTACATTTTAGGGAAGTACTACTTCAAAAGACTTTCAAAAATGAAAAAAATGGCTTTATAAAGGTGACAATTATTTCCTTAACGCAACCTTTAGGAAAGCCTTGAGACTTGTGTAAAGAAACGTAATATAATCCAATGCTAAGAGTATCAGTCAAAAGAATACTCTCTTTAAAGATACTCGTAAAGGCAAATCAAAGTGCAGACTGAAAGAAATGAGGTCGCAGCTTCACCAGCTCATGTTTTCAGAGCGCTCGTGATGACTTTTATAGTACAAAAGTAAATATAAATCATAATATAAAATATAGTAATCAATAATGAGAAACCACGAACGATTAGGTAGGGGGGGGGGGGGGCTAACAATAACAACAGTTTAATAGTAACTCACAGAAGAGGATCACTCATGTTACCACCCGTGCTATCGATCTTTGATGATGATGATGATGATGATGATGATTATCATAATTGAGAATATAAATAATAAAGATATGAATATAGATGACACCTATGTAGCAAAGGTAGCCAGGACTTGGCTAAGATATTCTTAACTCATTAAATAGTTATGCTGCATTGCATCCCGATTGTTCCCAAAAAGCTCATGGCCTAGGATTACAACGAGCCCCTACAGCTTCTAAAGAAATGTACCGCTTACAAAGGACACTTTACATTGATAAAATAACGTATAGACTTTGAAATGTAAATCTAGCAACAATACAAATGTAAATGCTATGTAAGGCACATCTTTACTGCTCTGTAGCATGAACATGCAGTATCCTACTTACTCTTCTGCACTTGTTGCTCGCTCTTCTGCATCTTGCAACTGGTTTTCAAGATTTTCAATTTCGGCAGCGATCTGAGGTAAAAAAGCTAGACATTTTTAGAAAACTATTTTGCCACAATTTTAAAGTTACGTTTTCGTCACAGCTAAATTGAAGTGTATTAAAGTATACTTGTAAAACATCCAATTATGCTCTTCTTGAGAATATCGAAATGCTAAATTGCATCAGTACTTGGTAATTGCTTGCTTAGGAGGACATAGTCTATAATTCACACTTTACGGAGTACCGACATAGAGACATTCATGAAATATTAAGGAGATAGGAAACTCCTTCCGAGTAGGGAATATAAACGCGCGTCCTAAATGACTTCCGCGACGTTTTCTATACATATCAAAACGACAAACAGGTGAATAACATAGTTGAAGAGCACCTGCAAGTAAGAAGAAAGTCGCCTAGGAATTAGTTATCGTAATAAGCACTGAAGACCGTTTTGGAAGCAAGTGAAAGAGAGGATTGATGGGAAATGCAAAAAAAACACGAAAGACACTCGTTAGCTTTTCTACAATTTTGCGGCAATGCGCCAAAAGGATGTCAATTCATCGCCTTTGCCACTCGCACGGGCGTCAAAAGCCGATAAACGACTTTTTAAAACTTAAAAACAAATGCAAATGCCGTTCTCTTTTTTTTTACTTCAGTTCCCAAATTTTACTCTCCTGTTTAACAATTTTTTTGGCTTCTTACTCTTCATTTGTTCTTTCGTTCATCGTAAATTTAAGTTATTCCAGAAAAGATGCAAGAGTTACAAGAAAAAGGCCAGGGTGCGATATAACACCGAGCGTTTACAAGCAAACCGTGAATAAATAAAAAGTACTAGTGATAAAATGAACAGGAGAGTTGGTTACCGATGGCATTGACATTCAACGAGGGAAAGACAGCTACAAATAAATGCATTTGCTAGGTGTTTGGGGTAAATTTTCATTAATTTTAATTGCCGAACGACTATTACCAACCTTGGAGTCACACTTTGCGACAAAAATCAACTCTTTCGTATTTCTCTTAAGATACTCACTAATGATTGAAGAAAAGCAAATAATATAGTCCCTTTCTATGATACCTCACAGGGTGGCAGAGCCCCAGCCTTAAAAATCCTCACAGACCAAAGGCAGGTGACCAACCATCCATCAAATACATCCTTAACTTACATTAAACTCCATTTTCTCATTTATCCGGTAAAGGGTTTCGATTTTAGAAGGTACATTAGAGTTGTCCTTGCAGCTACTTTTAAGACGATTGGATGATGACTGTGTTCGGATAAGACAAAATGATATCATTGCAAAGTGCAGTGGACAAGTTATTTTATACTGACAAATGAAATTGTGTTTCTGTTCCACGAATTTCAGACACTGCGTCGTGTAAATTATATGGTCGGCTAGGAGCAGCAACGGTGCTAGGGAGGAAATACCTATGGTACACAAGGAGCTGGTATGAAACTTTTCTCGCAACGACAAGTAATAAACATGTTTGCGTCTTCAACTCTTTCGGAACCTCTCAAGGGCTTTGATCCTCCTGGGGTAACTACCCCTTCTGATATCACTTTGGTAGGTATTCGCCTACAGATATCTATCCAAGTGATTTTGAAATGTACGACCTATGTATCTTCATCTTGAAGACCAAACATAACTCAGACCTTAACTCACTCAGTGAAGGCCTGAAGTGATCCTCAAATCTACATGTTCAAAATTAGGCAAGTCGAGATGTTTAGACAACAGCAGACGCGATATAAATCTAATTGAACTACCAAGATGATTGGCAGATAATGGGATGTCTCTTACTAAAGTAAGAATTGTTTCGTTGCCTTAGTCTGGGTCATAACTATTTAAGCATACAATTCCTTGTTCATGGGATTTAGCAAAGTTTGCTATTTCCTGTTCTACACTATTCCCCGATAAGCTCTTCAAGAATCCGTTGATATCTCTCGGTCGCATGACCACAAAGGTACAAACATGTAAGTTGCGACCACAAAGAGATTTGTCAAGTTCTACAAAATATACCTTTTTTTTCTTCTAAATTCAGCCCCCGCCATCCAGCCACTCCCTAAAATAAGCTTCCGTCTAAAAATCTATAGTAATACAGTGCCGTGACCACCAAATATTTAGGGGGGGGGGGGACTACACCGATTTCCATCCAAATGATTTCAACATTTCAAGGATGTGGTCAGGAAAAGACATAAATTCTGTCAGCCCTTGTATATTATTAGACGGGCTGTAGCCCCTAAACGCCCAGTGACTACGGCACAGTTTTTACATAAGCTTCGGTTATAATAGGGGAACTGATTAGTTTATTTTGAATGACGATAGCTCCTTTAGGGATTATCCCTTACTCGTCGGATGGTAACGTCATCTTTAATCATATTATCACATAGTTTTTGAATATAAGAGAATTTCGTTTAACATCATATTTTACATGAATTTAACATTGGTCATAAATTCCTATTTCAGATTCATCCAGTGAGCCCCCACTCTCGTACAAGCCGAACCTCGATTAGGCTCCTACGTTACATTTCCCTACTTCTATTTACGTCCCCTGGCACTAAATCAAGTATTTACGGGGGTGAGTTACCATCCTTAGTGAGATTTTGTCATTCTGGGTTTGATATTAATCACTGCATTAAGTGCCCCTCTTACGTATCAATTTCATGTCTCTAATAGTCCTGAGACTTAAGCTGTAAAGGAATCTATTTAGGAGAAAGCTATATTAAACAGTGTCACTTGTACTCATTTGCCAGAACCACACAATGTAACAATAGACACACATCCCAAATTAACTTCCCTCCCCTCTCCACCTCACACACACTCCAAAACTATCCCCGTTACTACTAAGCAAACCTACTCTATATTTTCACATTTTACCTTAGCTTTCTTATCTTTCCTGTAAATCTCAAGACTGAAGTTTCGAGCCCACATAATTCGAGGGCATATGAAGGGGCAAAGAAAACATCAGCTTCCAATAAAGTCTATTGTAGATTGAGATAAGAAATAACAGTAGTGTGATGGACTTCCAGGTAAGGTTCGATACCGAAACAAGACGTGGGTTTTCCTTCATTCTTCACACGCCTCCATGTTAAAACAAAGTAAGATTCAACCAACTATATACAACAGATATGAAGATTATACAATATAAACACAGGGATGCAAGGAAATCAATATCATGTCAGACACAGGGAAACAATAGGAATGTGTGACAATTAGAATTTTCAAAACTTACCGATTCATACTCTTCTTCAATTTTGTCATTTTTTATTGCTATTTCGTCTAACTCATCTTGTAAACGATTGAGCTGTGAAGGAAAGACAGAACATTGTTTAATATCGGCATCAGAATACATCGCTAAGGTTTGCGCCGCAATGATAATACTACCATTGTTGGAACTTCGCTTTGGAAGCTCACATATCACACGTTCGACATCGAAAGAAAACGTCTCCTTGTCCGAATAGTTAGTTGCCCGAATCGTTTTCATCGAATGAGTTGTCAATCTGTTTCTGGAATTCTATCAATGGAAGGGTGAACTGGAATAGTAGTCTTACACGTTGGACACATGACTCTAACTTCTAAATACTCTGATACACCGAGTATATACTGTTAATAGCTTTGAAATATATTTACCGGAGCCCAAACAACTTTTAATCATTGGAAGCAGGGTAACAATGAGTTTTAAGGCAACACTATTACATTTTCAAAAAAATATTAGGTACTGAAAGCTACATCACCTAGTTTCCTTGTAAATGATAGATATGCTTGCAGGGTTGCAAAGCACATAACTTCCCAAGAACAGACAATTGGTATAAACCATGTCATTTACACTACTCTTTCTACTATTCGAATTGTTCCCGTTCATTGGACCCAAATGGATAGCTAATTGTGGAAAGGTCTCCACAAAAGTTCACGAAGTCACTCCAATAGATTTTGATTCCAAAGAGACCTTTCCTTTTCTGGTCGTTAAAGCATTGCAGGGCCTCTGAGATCTCCCACTCCATGCAGTAGCCAACCTTTTCACAGATCCTATGCAGAGCCTGATGCTAGACGGTACTATTTCTCCTCGGCTCCTTGAAATCAGTAAAAATGAATTGTGAGAAATTTTCCGAGATGAAGAGTTCACGGTTTCCCTAGTACTCCCACTTATCTTTCTGTTGTACACATCTAGCCTGTTTTAGTAACCCTAAGAAGTGTAATTGATGCAGCTACATACATGGGAATGATTTTGGAGGGGGTAAGAAGCCCGACCTGTAAGATACTATACGAATTTGAATGCTTACCTTTTCCTCGTCACCCTGACTTCTGGTTTCCAAAACGCTTTTAGCCCTGCGTAAAAAGCATAATCTTAAAATCAGCAACTATCGGCTACCGTACAAGAGTGAGAAAACCTTTATCTTATCTCACACAGAATACGGTAGACATGATTCCCTCCTCTTGTCACAATTTAATTGTTTCATGATAAAATGAATATCATTGCCCTTGCCGTCACAGGTCTTACATATTTTTGGTCTCAAATACTTCTAATAAATTTTATGTTTATGTGAACGGTATTTTCCTGTCAACTAAACCCCATATCAAAGTTATTTAAATCAAGAAAATAATACGTGGTCTTTAGACTTTAAACAAAGAAGGTATAGCTTGATTATTAGTCTCCTGACAGAAGAAGAAGGACCGTTTTACAGGCTCAGGCCAAACATAAGGCCCCGAGAAAAATGACTGCCTTGTTATTTGTTCTCTCGTGCAACAATTTTGTAGAAAGACATATGAAATTGCAGTGTCTATTATGGTCAAGTTTGTAAATGTGTTACTCTGTTTTGAAGAAAAACCGCACTGATTATGAACTCCCTGATTTCTAGTTTATTGGTGTATTTACCATTTGGATGTTAAACCAAGGACGAGGGATATAAAACGTTGTGTGCAAGATTTAGGCAGTGGAGCGCAGTAAGTCGCGAACAGATCCCGAGTGGAAAACGTCAGACGGCTAGGAAAGACAACAGAGAGAAGAAGCAAGACAAAGAACACCCAGCACCGAAAAGGATAAGACCCAGTGTTGCAAGAAGGCATCGGCATCAGTACTTACGATGTGGCCTGAGTGCGCAGCGTGTAATTAATACATGAAGGGGAATGAACACACAGATGCATCATGTATTCTTGGGAAGGACTAAAATTTTCAAGCAGTCTGAAAGTAGGGGTCTATGAGGAAATCTGTATTCTTGACAGGCACTAAGTTTTTAGGGTCCCAGGGATCAAAAATTGTAAATCAAGAAATCTTGTCAATCCACGTTGATATGTGATGATATTTTTTATTCTAGATATATTCATTGGTTTTTCGAGTATGGATATTCAGATTCAACTGCATGTTTCATACAATTTAAAGATTATTAAAAAGAGGTCTTATACGTTGATAATATGTCTTGAAAACATGTAAACCACGTCAGTAATATCTCAGGAGTGTGTTAATACTTCAAATCGTGGTATCCCTTTCTTTCAAACTTCATTGACCACCCCATCTCCCCATCCCGTTATCAATACATCTACAGTACTGCTGCATACTTTCCGCTACATGAACTTACTTACTTCCGGTCGGCATCATGGAGACAGCGGCATGTAACCACTGATCTCTAAAAAACATTAGATCAATAATCTTCCGTCTGAAATTGAGGTCAGTCGTTTGACTCCATTTCAGCCCCCATCACGCAAATCTTATAAACAATATTACGCAACATGGCGGACTTTCCCGCGCTATTTTAACTAATGGGGGTCAGTACTCGTGACTACACTTTTTCATAGTTAGAAACAATGGGAAGCTCGATCCAGTCATTTTTAGAGATCAGTGCATGTAACTCATCAATAGAGGGATTGAGTATGACGTCACGAACTGATGAGGTCACAGTCCAGCAAAGGCTATAGGTGTCAAACATTCGCTTTGTGTTTGCAGACAAAACAGTCCCATGTCGTCAATAGTCTGTTATTTTCTAATACGAAACTTGGCACGAAGGTCAAATGAATTCGATATCTCCATTGGTAACTCCTTAGCCGCTTCATATCAACCTTACCTGTTACTCTCATCTGCTGATTTCTCAGCCACACTCAGTTTCTGAAGGGTGAACGATAACTGGGATTCTTTCTCGTCTAACTCCTCTTCCAGATCTTGCAATTGTTTGTTAAATTCCACAAGGTCATCGTCCGCCTAGAGTAAGGTGCACAAATTAACATTAGAAAGAGCCAGAAATCGGTAAATGCAAAGAGGTAATAGGATAAATCAATATCTATTCAATATCTACATGTATATCTACATCTGTCTATAGCATATCTGCATATCTACATATCTATAGCATATCTACATATCTATAGCATATCTACATATCTATAGCATATGCACATAGCTATAGCATATCTACATATCTATAGCATATCTACATCAATCTATATAAAAGTATTGATAAATATTCTAGATCCAATGATCTAATAACATGTTTGTTAACGTCGTAATCTTGTGTCTATATGTTCTTATGGACTTAAAGCGAAACAGGATACTCCCAGTACTTTTTTACTACTTTTCACAACATATTTCAAGGCCCATAGCAACGTTTGTCAAGAGTAAGGACACCATTGTCTAAATGAACAAAATCTATTCAGTGGATATATAACATAACAATACTTTGGCTAGAGGTGAGGGCACCTTAGTCCTTTGATTGCTATGGTCTTGTATTTTTAAACATTGTAATTATTTTAAAACTTTTAAGGCGCGGGAAAGAACTATTACAATTTGCATCATCCGTGTACTCAACGTAAACTTTTCAATCCCTTGAATTTCATCCTATTGCACCCATACCATATCTATTATCAAGCACCATAAAGTAGAAACATTTCGGTTATCCTCAACTACGAACGAGAACCAACCAAGGAAGAATCAGATAATCACACTAATGGCCTACAGAATACTGGCATCTTGCGAATGCATCCATGAAAGGTCAATAGACAGTTAAACATTGTTTCGTTCTGCTGTGCAATTTAAAGGCTCGTGTTAGCACACTTCGATTTCAAAATTTGTAAAAATGAGGCACAAATAAGAAAACAAAAACAGTAAACAAGAAGAGGGAGACATTTAAACAAGAACGATTGATGGTTATATATAATCAGAAATTACCTCGGCCATTTTTGTTCTTCCTATCAAAGCTAAATAACGCACAATGCAGTTTAGGCCAGGTGACTGGCGAGAGAACGAAACTTCAGTCATGGCTAAAGACACGGCAACAACATTAAAAGTGTTGCTGCCCCTATGTAACACCCATATTTACCTAAATCGCTCTATATTGACTACATATGCAGTTTTCTGCAACTCGTTTACATTAAGGCCCTGGTAAAGATCCGGTTGACTAATAGCAGTTTTGGAGCGTCAAGTGGCCCTTGGCCGAGCAGATTTTCTTCTGGTGTATCATGTCATGCGTCGCAAGGCCGTTCAGGCATGATCGTGATGTGGATGGTCTGGATGTACAGTGTTCCTTCCATTTAGAAAAGTTTCATAATATCGACTCAATTCAAAGACGTTAATACTGACTGATACAAAAGTAATTTCTTGGCATTGCGGTACTGGGCCGCATGAAGATGTGTGGCCTCGAGGCATTGCCTGGTCGGACTCTTCCTTAAACTGCCACAGCTGTTGTACTAATGCCAGTCACTCTTCTCACCAGACAACCAGACGCCTAAAGCTGATAAAGTTGGAGATCATCTGAATGTTTTCCGATGGTGTTCTGTACTTAACGGCTTAACAACGAATAATGAAAGAAACTGCAAGGATCATCTTGTTAGTAGAAAATCCTCAGCTTTAGACCTTTAAGCCCCTTAAAGTGATTTGGGTTGCTGTTTTTGAGCAGAATTTGTAAAGCAAGATCAAGGCTGCTATTTTCTGTACCCAAAACATTCAAAGATATGATGCTTAAATATCAGTGCTTATGTTTCTACATTTCTATTTGCGATGAAGTCAAGTTCGCTTTTTCATCAACACTTCAAAAATTCTACGGATGAACAAATTTCAATTATAGCAGCAATCCTGCAACGCTACCTTAAAGCTGTTAGCTAGTTATTGTTCATTCAGTGGATCTAATTTCAGCTCATGACAATAATAGTCTTTCATACACCTATATCTCATCATTTTATATATCTTAACTCTATATCCTTCTTATTGATCTTACTAAAATTCTCCTAAAAATCACATGTACAAAATTTCATCTCTTATTTGTATTTTAGGCAATCCATTGCAACTCTACATATTATGAAAAGAACGAGTAGATTTGCCGCCAGTGGTTTAGATGACGCCGACGTCTAAGACTGTTTGCTGATATATATTTGAAATGTTGAAAATTAAAGATCTGCACGTTTTCTGGTTAAAACTGCATGGCTATGATTCATGCTCAAATGTATGTTCTCATGAAAAACATGATTGCGTGTGGCCGTGTGGTCTAAAAGCTATCTTTGAAAACCACCGACTTAGGTTCGATTCCAGCGCTGGGAAGCTTTGAAAACTTCTCCTTACCATAGTCACGGGCCCACCCAGTCCATTTTAGGAAAATTGGGGAGACGGAAACTGAATAAGCCCGTCGGATGTAATGTACCTACACTAACAAGTTCTAACTAGTTAAATTTGCTCCTCGATGTAGTGTGAGGAATTAAACTTCAGTGCCATATATCTATTCTGTAACTTTACAGAGAAATCAGCTTCGACATTGTACATAATAGTAATTATTATAATAATTGAGTACAGCGCTAATGAAAGCAATTAAGTATTGATATATACTAACTAAATGTAATAACTAAATATGAAATGTTTTTTACATATATATATATATACATCTATTATTTCAGTAAAGCGAAGAATGGGACCTAGTATGTGTATTGTAAGTCTTGCGTTAAACATCGTTTTGAATGGAAATTTTCACATTCTCGTGTTAGGATATCACTGCAGGCTACTGTGGATAGCTTCTACCTCATGCAGATGCGCCGAGCTCATCACGGCGGAGTACTAAATGTATGACTGGTCTAGGCATTTGTTATCATCGACTCTTTCTCTTTCCTGAGATTAAAGTCCCTATTACTAAACTTTTCCAGCCGCAAGCAATAGAAGCTCCTTCGAGTCCAACCACAAATACATGGTTATTCCCAGCAGCTTCTATTCATCTCCCTCGTCACAAGACTCTCTACTGTCAACCCCAAACTGTCTATTTTACAATACTTTCATCTGTGCAATGTAACACATAAATTGTAAGTTTAGCTTAACATGTCTCAGCTAAATCCTTATAGAGCATGTGGAAGTTTAAGTATTCCCACGTGGTCTTGCCAGCAGGAGAGAATACGTAGAAGAAAATTAAAAATTCTACACAGAGAATTTCCTAAATATTTTTTACCATCATTTAAACTTTTTCAATGTCTTTCCACAAAGTGCCTAAATCCGGTAGCAAAAAGTTCTCTTTCCTAACTATTAAAATTTATTAAACTACATGGTACTCTTAAATAGATTCAAATATATATATTTGCAAGACTTAACCATGGGACGTTTGTCTCGCTGATGCTTTACTTCACACTGTCAACTCAATTTGATTTGCATTTTAAATATATTTCATTTCCCTCCTTATTAAATTATATGGATGGCTACTAATTTGATGAAAGGTCGGCCATGTATAATATTAGAGCGGGTGTTGAACGCTATGGCAAGTAAAGATTATAAATATATGGTATTTTTAGCTCTTACCCCTCAATATACCCTCTCTATTTTTGATGTCCTTCTAATCGTCAAGCACAAGTCAATATAACAGTGTAGGAAATAGGAACTTGATCTTTGTTTCTTATGTTGAATACTATATATGGTAAGTAGCATACTATATATGGTAAGTATCGTATTATATATTGCAAGTAGCATACTATATATGGTAAGTATTACCTGCTTCGCCTTGTCGTTGACACTATTTAATTCATCTTCAGCGTTTTCTGCTTTTTGGATGGCTTCTTTTTCCTTTGCCTTTAGAGAATTTAATTTCTTCTTGATGGCCTCCATCCTATTTTTTGAATCTACAAAACAGCGCATGAAATAAGGAGAAAAGAAAAAACTATTATTAGTTGGTACTGAAATAGTAAAAAACCACTGCATCTGAAGTATTTTCAGTCGTGGCATTATTTCGTAAACGTGGTCATGGGCGTAGTCAATACCTATATATGTCTATATATAATTATAAATAGGCCTACCTATATATACCAATATATAGGCCTACCTATATATACCTATATATAGGCTACCTGTATATACCTATATATTTTCATAAGAAACTTTAAATAACGATTATTCAGAAAAATTCTTTTACTACAAAACAATATAGAGTATCAAAAAGCTCTGAACATTTTCTTGGTAAAAACTGCTGCCTTCAACCAATTCTGATTTAAAGTTAAGGGCAGTTCCTGTTGAACTTATCAATAGCGCCTTCGAATGAACCTTTGAAGTAATACCATATTGTTTTAGGAAACACCTACAGTACTCCTATATGTGCAAATTGTCAACATGACAAGTGGCTAGATCAAAGTGTCACCTTTATGCGTCATCGAAATAGAACAAAGAACAAAGTACAAAGGAAAAAGAACAAGGGACAAAGAGCGGTCTGAAAAGCAGATTGGACATATGTCTCATCTCAGAAAGAGAGGGCACTGTGTAAGCTCTATGACCAAAACAAGGGTCCAGGACAAGAAATACTCATTAAAGAAAGTCAATCAAGTAGACTGGTCCTGTAACTGACATCACACTGTTCCATTCTTCACACACTACCAATTGTTAAAAATGTTTAAACAGAAGTAACCATGGTCTGCTCTGTTTACTATGATTTTTGAAAAGGTGGTAAGTTTACTTTGCAACTAAAAAGCTGCCAAAAAAGAACAGAACTTAGTGAAAATAGAGCTGATCATTTGAGAATGATTATATACAGGCGTGCATATTTTGACCAATCTATCGATAGAGAGATGTCCCTTGATGCACATATGGTACGGTTAGAAACTTACATAGTTGGTATTCACTATTGACCCAATAACGCCAATGTGACGCCAATTCAAATGATACTGAAGCTCCCTCCACCCGCTTTGTATCCTTTCCATTGCTTTCGTGGTTTGTTACTTATAATTTACGTCCGTTTTACTTCACATTTAACAATTTTAATCACATTTTTATCATTTATAACAACACCTTTTCCAGTCTCCAATCATACTCTTGCAAGCTAGTTGATGATGCCCTTTAAAGTTGGGCAAGGTCTTCCCTTACCGAATTGACACCATTTTCCCTCCAACAATCCACTGCAACTTTAAATTGTTTATGTAAAGTTTGAGTTTCAATTGCAGAAAATGGCACTATCATCTTACAACGATTAGCTTTTTCAACCTTTTCTCGTTGCAAGAAATTATTGCTTCGTGGGTGAACTCTTCAATTTTCCCATCTACCATAGAAATTGGCTTCTGTCACCTCACTGTTTTCTTGGCCTTAGAAACTAGATTAAGCGCCCCTTTATAGTAGCCCCTCACTCGATACCGTGGGTTAATAGTAAAGGTAAAAAGAGCTGGTCTTAAAGCAATAACATTTATTGTCAATGTGACAGAACAGAGGGCATCTTGGGCCGGTCATAAGAGATTAGGGGGCTAAACGGCAATCCTACCCCTCCGATACTATCGAGTTGTTAAATGCCAAGGCTTAAGTTGAATACAGACTGCAAGGGTCATTGAGCTGCTCACCGGCAATCTTTAACGAACTAACAAGAAATAACAAATAGAAGGGACTTGATCAATTGTACGATACTAATTGCTCGTCAACCGAAAGTAAGTGGGCTTATAAACATGGCACTGATTACGTTGATTAAATTATATACGTGAAAAAATGCCAAAGGTCAAGTAATCCGAGTCCAAAACGTGTGGTATCATCAAACAATTTCTCCAAGGCCTCATAACGAGAAGGGTGGATCTCCCCAACTGATGATCGCCGCCGCTGTCAAAATGCAGGAGAACGAAGAGGCAGGTCACAGAAATGCAAATATCTTTGAGATGTCGAGTTACTAGACTAGACATCCACAAGCCAATGGAGTTTCAAGATGGTACACAACAGAGATGAGACAAACGCAACGGGATCATCTGACTGGTATGTCAAATAAGTAGGCTATCCATTTTAAGATCATCCGACAAGATGATTAAAAGCAGCAGCGTTGGGTTGTTGTTGGGAAACATCTCTCCTTTCAGCGAAAATGGGTTTGATCCTGCTGAAAGGAGAGATGATCACAATTCAAATGATTACGGTAATTTGTAACAAAAGCCATCTTTAATTGCAAGTCACAACGATAGATATACGATAAATTTGGTTTCATGGGATCTTCTAGTCTGCAATAGACAGGCACATCCCTAATGTCTAAAACCTCTAGATTTAGGTAAATCAGCATTATGAAACCAGTGCTTAAGTCTAGCATGCTCCTGACTACCAGTTACACAACTGACCTTCCGCCGTCACTGGATAAAGATAATGCCTTCTTTCAATTCTTTTAATTCATTTCTCTAACTAATTGGCGTAGCATAACACTGCATGTTAGATTCTTTACAAGTAGAGACGTTAGAGCCTTACTGGGTGACACAAGTAGCCAGCAGTTCAGACGTGGGAAGGGAGGAGGCAAGATTACGCTAAAATACACTTTAAGTAGTCAAAGGACCAGGAAGTCGACTACAATTTTCATCTTGAATAAAACGTCAATAGAATTCAAACTCGAAATAAAGATATCAAGGCTGATATTTAGCAAATGTGTAAGCTTATTCTATGTATCCTCCTCCTATCTCTTTTAGAGCTGCCGTGGTCAAATAATCAGGGAATCGGACCCGCATACCAGAGGTTGTGGGTCCGAATCCCGCCTAACCCGATATAAAGAGTATCGGTTGGGGAAGGCAACGGGAGACCACCCCTGTAAATGTGCTCTCTCACTAGGACATTGCTCACTCTTGCTGAGCAATAGGCTACGCTCGAAATCGAATATGCCACCAACAAAGGGAAAAAAGCACTCTTAAGGTATGTATCAAGGGGTCATACTGCTAGGTGTTAGACAATGCTTCAACTTTTAAAACTTGGGAGAAGGGGATGTTGCCCTTATACAATGACAGTAAAACTTGTAAATGAGGTCAGATTTGTTTCATTTGTGAGCGTGCGCTTTAACTACCTTTTTCTTTCGTTCTAGAACTTTCGTATTAATGTTTTAATCCTTGGATTTATAGTTCAGGGCTTAGAGTTTGGCGATTTGGTCAACTTCATACACTAAATTCGAAATCCGTATTCCTAAGACATACATCAACAATATATGTTCACATTTGGGTTTAAATTTGTCAAATGGTTCCAGGGATATCTACAAAGAAAACACAGGTCCCTAACAAAGGCAGTGGGCGGTCATAACTTTACATTACCAACTTGTCGTCTTCTACATTTTACCAGGAAACACAAAAGAGTGCACTGTAACTTTAAAAATGTGCTCCTGAGCAAAGGCTTTTGTTATATTCTCTCAACCGAAATATTTGAGCATGAGGTCAGGTATCTACATAGAATCTTTGAAATTCTATTGAAAAACTAATGAAATGGACTAATAAAAATCGAGGTAGTCCTACTTCGCCTTACTAGACACGTGACCCATTAATACAGCCTTTATGCATAAAATACCTCATGTAAGATGGATCACAACGCTTAATCCAAGTCCCTGGACATGTTCCAAATATCTTTTCTGTGATCTTCTTTTTATTTTAGAATAATTGATCCATAGATGATATTCTAAAATTTTTATAGCATTTTTAAGCTTCCAGCTAGAAACAATGCCCGCTCTTTTCTTTCATTTTTATACGTCAAATAAAGGAACCCAAAATGTAACGGCGTGCTTGGGCTTTTATCACGATGATTGATTTACTGTAACTTAAAAGCTTATCGGCTGGAATAAAACGGGGAGGACACTGCTAAATGCCCTCTCCCCCTAGCTATGGTCCCGGTGACTTACCTCCCGTTTACTTCGACTTATCACTACATGCGACGAACGGAGATCACTTACAGGTTTGCAACGGGCACCCATTTTAAAAGCGAAAAGCATTACAGCAACAACAACAACCTTGGGCCAGAATTGAAGAAGGGTCACGAGCTTCGGACCTTTCAGGAAATTTAATCCTTATTACAGATGATATTAGTCAATAGTGCACAGCACTATGGCACTTCCCTTTGGTAGGTCGTTCTTTTCAAGGCACCAAGACACCTTTTTTATCCTATATTGACTTCAAGCTAGTAGAAGCACAGAGGGTATTTCAATGGATGTACTTTTATGAATTCTCATTTATAAATAATCACTTATTAACCTATATTGGCTACTACTCATTGAACCTATTGTCGCTGCAGGTTGCACGGGACGTTCTCGTCTTATTTCTCAAGATCAGTTAAACACCTGACTCACTACCTGATTGTGCATGAATAGCTCTACTGGTTGTCATGCCTCGAATAAAGCCTGGCCAGTAGTAGCCTGGTAACTTCGAAAGGATATTGTTTGAAGAACGGTGGCAGGAAGATCTTATATTCTCGATTGTTGCATTGTTAAGACAAATCAGGGTATTCTTCTAGGGATCGTCATCGTCGCTCCTTCTTTAGTTAGCAAATACAGACAGAGCTTGATATAGGCGCCTAATGTTTGACAACTTTAAATTGAAAAATCAATGACAGCACTTTCATTCAGGATCTTGTTACCTGAAGCAAGGTTGAGAGCAATTTTATAAAACAATTTTTTGAAGAGAGACATAACACTGGATTTGTTTCTGGTTTAGATAGGATAGTTTTCACGGGAATCAACAGTATGTTTAGCGTTTAAATGTTCTATCATTTTGTAATTCGCATTCCAAACAAAGTCCTTGGAATCCCTTGTAGTCTATACAACCGTAAGTCTTTCCTGTTACAATTTAGTTTCATGTGTATTTCTGATGAGAATGGAAAAAAAGATAACATGATACCTTTGATTCTTACCTTATTGGTCTATCTTATTAAATCAGTTTGTATGCTTTTATAGTGAAGGGGGTGTGCACCCTCCCTTTCTCTTAGCCATATAAACGTAGTCTTGGCTTAAGCAGAGTATTTCTTTGGGTCAATACATTGTAAGAGGAGGTAAATGACTTATCACATCTATAGCTCATTTGTGCGACATAGAAGCCTCTCACTGTGATAGATGGCGATCAACTTAAAATGACCAACGCATCACTTGGTATAGTTGGAAGCTGAATCCTCCCCTTCGTTTGCCTTCTTAAAAGAAACGCGCCGTAGAACCCAGACTCTTGTTGAGCAAATCGAGCTTGAAGTTTAGGATTTGCTGATTTTTAACTTCTTTGAACTTAGGTGATGTCCATGTAGACAGATTGTAGTTTATTGGTAGCTCATCAAGGCACAAATACTTCACAGTTCGGACGAAAAGTCCTTAACAAATTCTCGGTGATGCATCGAATTAGCTAAAACTATTGTCGGCCTAGGCCAGCGAAGAAGATTCGGTCCGAAACTCGCCTTGAACTACTTTAATTACCCTTTAGATTTTTATTTGTCAAAGAAGAATTCCTAGTATATTTCAACCCCGCAGGAGTCCATAGCTACTTTTCAAAGCCAGTTTAAAAGAACAAAGAATCGTTTCACTCGCTTTCGACTGCAAACAAAACATCCTCTCTGAGTTTGTTCATGTCGAGTAATTAAGCTGACTTCAAGCTATGAATCTCACTCGAGATCACCAGAGCTTCAAATGTTTTGGAATGAATCTCGAGGCGTCTAGCAAACTCGAAGATGACTTCTGAAATTGAGATCCCTGTAATATATTGACATCGAGACAGATACTTAACTGAAAGAGACCAAGTCAGACCATTGAGACTGCAGCGAAAAATATTGCCAGGCCAACAGTGAGAAGATCAAATAGTGCTTTGATAACGGACTGTCAATATAGAGCGATGATTTGCAATGTAACCCATAATCTCGACATTTTAATTACAAATACCCTTTGAGAGAATAAGGAAAGCCAGTCAGAATTAAAGTTGCTTGCGTTTTCATGAAGACAACCACATGCAATGACTTAAATCATTATGTACGACTTATTAAACGCACAGCTACTTGAAGTGTCCGGCTACAGAGAAGCCACCAAGTGAAACCAAGGAGAAAGGAAATGCTGCGCTGCTAAGAACATCAGTCTACCGTCCCATGATGCTGCTATGTTAAGTCCACGCCCTAATAATCTCCATGAATTTATAAACCACTGGGATGTCTTACCTGTGATTTTGCCACTTACGTCTTTTGGGGAAGCCACCCGTGCGTCAAGGCTTCTAATGACTTATACTTCTTTCCGTAACTAACATTGCAATCGCTGCGATCAGTGCGGAAACCTGTCAAAAATTCTGATTACTGAAGAAAACGGAAACCTCAAACCAAAACAAAATTGTTTCACGACCACATAACCCGTTGTGGCCACAAATACGACAAAATTTCTACTTCATTTTTCTAGAAAGAGTTGTTTTCTTGAAATAACTTGACAAGTATAGTCAGAATGCACTTGCTAATGTTAACCAATAATTGAAGTAGTGGGAATCCTTAAGCAAATAAGACGCGAGGAGAGAAATCACTTCCAAACAATGTGATCCTACCTACGCAAAGAGCAGGTTTGTAGCTCTCGCTATCACTTTGTGCTACTGAAAACCTCGCCACCAGACAGGCCTTAAGCCACAAATACAACCCTTACAATATCTGCCCAGTTGTTCTTCGTCAAGACAGAATTACGTCGTGAAACTCTAGTTTAGCAGGTGCTCTATCTTGAAAAGTAAAGAAATTGTCAATTTCAGACACTATTATACATAATCATGACCAAAGTTTATTCCTAAGTTAGCATCGATGGACTTGAGGCATGTAGAACCAACTCAAAGTTCCTCAACTGGTTTGTTAGTTTAACGTCCAGTAGACCATATCGGCACTAGACAGTTGACCAGTTTGCCGTGTATAAACAGGAATAGTTAGCCTAACAAGTGAATAAAAAATCCACACAATTTTGGACTTCCGTAAATCCATCCTGACACCCACCCTGTAAACACCCTTGAATGCTCGCATAGACGTATCTTGTTCAAGCATTCTATTAAAACATTCTTCTTATGTTGTTAATGTTGGTTTGTTTACATACGTGTGCTCTGAGGTAATTTGTCAAAAACATTTTTGCTTTGTTGTGAGGAAAAAAAAGGACGTTACCAATCAATAAAGACATATGTGTTTCTTTAATTTGTTTTCTTTGAAGTTGTCTTGGTCCTGAAATTATAATCAAGTTGTCTACATGGCGAGAAATTTTGAAGCACATTAATATAAAAAAAATCTAATCTTTCATGACAAGAGTCAATTTGACCACATTTTTATTCATATTTATTGTCCTCGTTAAAGTTCTTTTGGCCCAGACTAATTACCCCGAAGGTTTCACACTGGTTGGAAAAAAAATGTTTGGCCAATTTAGAGTTTTGCAAGTCGATACCAACCATTTAAAAAATATCTTTCCCCTCAAGGGCGTGTTTGGTCCAGCTGTTGTTTTCATTGAGGTCCTCTTGTCTCTATTTAAGTTCCAATCAGGTCTCAGTCAATCTGAGGAAACAAAACTTATTGGCAAAGTTCCAAGTGTCAAATATTGGTAAAAGATTTTATTTTAGATACTTCTGTTTTCATTAAGATACACTTGGCCCTGTCTCCATGCCTGCAGGTTAAAAGGTCTAAAATCCTATCAGAGAAAAAAAAAATATTGAGCCCATTTTTGGGCATCACAAATCAATTGGGTCAAAATTAATGTCGAATTT
>JAAAKL020004161.1:0-21529 GCA_010016065.2 Carybdea cf. marsupialis auct. non (Linnaeus, 1758) | reverse complement strand
TTTGAAATCTCAACCGCCCCCCCCCTCTCCCAGAGGGCCAGCGTCGTGAGCGCATTTGATGGGGTTGTATTATGTGCTTTCTTGAATTCTTTAGCACCATCCATCTCCATGTTACAAATTGTCCTATTACCAACATGTTAAATCGAGTTTTCAGATTTCATTTTTAAAAGTAAATGTAAAACAGATATAGCACGTAACTTACAGTTCGATATTTAGCTTCTCTGTGCATTTCAGATAGAAATACAATCAACTGACCTTGTTGATTAAACCTTAACCTAATTTTAACATTTTTCCGAACTTTTACTTTCTCAAAATATATCGTAAATAACTAACTTTAGTTAAACCTTTGTTCGGAGCTTTTGAAAGGTTCATCACGTTTTCAACTGTCACATTTATGCAAATTTTCCGCCTATATTTATTCTGTCGTATGTCTCTGAGCAAACAATGTTATTTTTTACATCTTTTCTCACTTTCCTCACTATTCTTATAATTCTACAATTGCACCCCTCCAAAAAACCCCATAAAAACATAAAAAATTATCAATCCCTTAAAATTACGAATGTTTTAAGTCTTCAGGACATGTTTTCATATTGATTGTTTACCTCACCATCAGGACATGTTTTCATATTGATTGTTTACCTCACTATCAGGACATGTTTTCATATTGATTGTTTACGTCACCATATCTTTCTTTTTTTACAGTCAAAGATTTCAAAGAAAGGGAAAAAAGTGAGTATCTCTAATGACTTTTTATGTATTTATTTACTGTAATTCAGTTGAATTGCATCATTTTACAGAGCTGTACTTCCCGGTCAGTTATTGTATGTGCAAGTTGTGCCCATTTCCACTTCAGTTTAGAAGACAAGAAGATCCCAAGAGGTATTGACCGTATGCAGAATTGGAAGGAATTTGTTTTCATGGGGCGCTAAGTTTCACACGCTTTCTAAAAGTCTATTATATAAGTCTATCTAGGCTTGAAATTTAATGACGAAATAGAATATTTGTTAATCCCAACATGTATGCTAAATTTATAGAATTCTATCCCATAGTAAGAACTTCGTCACTGGGGACATACCTTTCTCTAAACGTAATAGTGACATGTTTTGTGCACTACACTCAATGGAATACTGTATTTCTCTATTTATTGACCACTCTATGCTTTGCAATTTTATTCATAAATCTATCGGTATTTGATACCGATAAAACATCTTATAGAAATGCAGTAAAAATAACGTCAACTGATATAGTGGTAAGGGACTCATCCAGATTTATGGTTTTTGTATAGCAAAAAGTGTGTAATTTTCATCAGGAATTAGTTATTACTAGGTACGTTATATCTTTCAATCTTTCTTTAAAGTCCTTCTCTATTATCTGCTTTTCGTGACAACTCATATCAAGGATAATAAAAACACAATTCAAAATATATAATTTCTGTTGAAGTGGTCGAAGAGTAAGCTTGAAATATTAAAATATATTATGCAGGATAGGATAGAGTAAAATATGATAGGGTTGGAAGAAATTAGATAGAGTAAGATTGACTACTACTGGAACATTACGCTAGAGACTAACTGAGAGGAAGTGGAATTGTCTCAGGATAATCGAGAGTCATAATGCTCTTCTTTTTCACCGGTAAGTTAAATGCCAGTATTTACACACGTTGTCTGAGAGTCAAGGACCTGGAAGAGTGACCAAGACACAAAAGGTTGCGCTCGTAGAAAAGGATATGAAAAAAGGAAAGCAATTTTTGTTTAAGGAAACTCGTCAAACGTGTCATGTTATGCTTAAGAAATATTTAGTATCAAAAGAAAGTTAAATATTGTTTCTTCGTTATACTGCTAAATGAAGCATACAGGTTGTCAAACATCAAAAATTAAGAAAAATTAATAATATGTTCTTCGGACGTTTCCATGATTGCATTGTTCAATGCCTGGTGTTTGCTTTGCCCCCAAAGTTTCCAGTTTGTAAAAACTAACTTGTCGAGAATACGATTACGTTACGGTTATGTAAGAGTTATATCTGAGATAGTAAAGATTTGACTACGAAAGTCCTATGCTCAAAATCGTTTGATTCCAACTCTTGGGAATTGATATGCACGGGCTAAAGAAGATGTTTGTTCTCTAGCCAAGACACTTGCGTCTGGCGTTCCTATGCATACCTTATCATGTCAGATACATTAATCAAATAAAATTCACATGTGTACTTCATGTATTCGAACTCGTGACCAACGCTTGCTTTAATAAACGCCCAAGGAAAACTTCGTTCTTAACATTCCCAATTTCTTTAGTCGCCATATTAGTTCCAACTATTCAATCGGTGGACGTCCGTTTGGTGGCAAAAGTCTCTATTTCTCTAGTACATTTTCCAACCTATCATTTCAAATTCTCCCTTCCTTACAACATTTTATAATTATTAATGAGCTATGGACAGAATGATGCCCGGATGACAATCTTTCCATACTCAAGTCACGTGGTACAGAGAGGCTAGTTTCCAAACCTGCGTAGAGTTGGATGTCGATGTCCACCGGAAGAGAATTGGAAAGTGATGTGGCTACTAGGGAAATTTTACGAGCAGAGTCCACCTACCTAAATTCAGGGCCTTAATCACGGCAACTGTTAAGCTCTTTTTCAAAGATTTAGTTACAATTGCACTTTTAAGATTCTCTCCTAAACAGAAGTTTGCGGGCGGACCCCTGGCTTCCTCGCTTGCTACGGCTCTACTGTTTGTAAAATACAGGCCGCAAATGCGTGTGTCATGAGTTCGTATCCCAATGGTGGTATAAGTTTCTACTTCTCTTATGTCTTTTAAAAGAGTTCATTTTCAAATCCTCTCTTTTCAAGAATTATAATTGTGAACAGGAAAGTACTCCTACAAACGAATAACTGTCACTACTATGCAGTCCTAGTGTATGTCTGTGTTTTGTAAGTCAACCTTCCCTTGGTAGGATAGATGGTAGTTATATCGCCCATTTCTTGAAAAGTAGACTCAGTAACTGCCCATGTAAGAATGCAGCAAGAGTGAAATGGCGAACCAGTGCCTGTGATAAAGGACTTTGACATATGTAGCAATTTCACTAGGATTCATGTTCTGCATCCCAGTTTTCCACTGCATTACACGTTCAACCCGTCTTGTCATTGCAAAAATAAATGTCTTCTTCACTTGCGGACATCTGCCAATAAGAATAGACGCTTCGACGCTTTTTGTAGTCAACAAAAGTGTAATGGTAAAATGAGTTGGGGATTTTTTGCTTCAAGTCAGTACTTTTTCTTTTAATTGTAACCCTGAACTACATCTTTTTTTAGTAGCTCATGCGGTCACCTTTTTGTAATTGTTTTGGCGTTACTCATCAAGTATAATGCCAAAACGTGAGAAGAGAGGGACAAATTTATCTCCTGCTATTCTTCTTTCAATGTCAGAGCTTCTTGTATTTCTTAGGAGGGGGATCATCCAAAGCAAAAGAGGGGAAGAAAGCGTAGAAGATTAGGCAAAGCACCTGTTGGCCACCAAAAGCCTTTAAGCGGGGCCAAGAGAAAATCGTTTGTAGGGGCAAGGGAAAAGTCTGGCAAACCAAAGAAAAAGGTATTTGTACCACTATAGAGTCGGCAAACCAACTCACAAACAAACAAAGCACTGACTTACAGCGACGAATAAGAGAAACTGAGTCTAAAATCTATCAATGTCAAGGTTTGGATATTGAAATAATGGTTTTCCAAACTGAAAAATATTAAAATCTTTTGTTTGAAGACATTGTTATTGATTGAACAGGGGAGCAATTTTAAGGAAACAAAATGAGACTTTACAGCAGTGTTAGCAGAAATATCGCCATGTTAGCACTACTTTTCTTTAAAATGAGTAAATAAAACAATACAAGCACTCCCAAACAAACCCTCAGTTCCCAAAAATGTTATTATATACCCAGAGATTTTCTCTGAAAGCTTCAACAATTAATTTTTTGCTCTTTAGGTTGTCGATTCGTCTGTTGCAACGCTGGGGGAAGGGAGTTGGTCTGAAAAGATGCCAGTCGAAACACGAGCTCTCTGCATTGCTGAAGAATGTGATGTGTGAAGGGTACGTTGCCACACTAGCTGCAAGTGTATTAGCAAGAGCTCGTTTCATTAGGAGGAGAAAACAGAAGGGTATGCACGGACGAGGGCGATTGTTAAAGTCATCTTACGGCGGGGGAATGTTACCCCTCCAATGGGTGCGACCATTGGTGCCAGCAGTGAACTATAAAACCTTGCCTTAGGAAAGTCAATTTACTTTTGTTGAAAAAAAAATGGTTTGCTTCTCCATAAAATGTCTCCATGTGCGTATGTTCCAGCGTCCAAGACAACATCATTAAAGTGCGGAGATCTTCAGCACAGTTTTAATAAAACTAACCATAACATTATTTGTTCCTGTCTGCGATACACCCGCGGCAATTTCTGCACACATTTCTCATTTCTTGTATTGTTTACCAAATCAATCTCTAGAAACACAGCATTTGCTAAAACAGTTTCTACTATATATGAACCTATCATTGTTTTTTAACTTAAAAAGATTGGGCATTAGAATAACTTCTTTTAAACAGAGATAAAAGGAACATGTATCCGAAAATTCCTTTGCCCACGAAAAATTCACCCATGCCATTTCGATCTCAACAATAAAAATATTAAACATATATTCACAAAAAGGTCCTCTTGCTCTGACAAGGAGAGAGAATTTCCTCTCAAAGATGAAGTACTTTGTAACTGCAAAATTATTAATTTTAAAACATTCTTAGAAAAATGTAAATGGATTCCTAATCAATCATCAGACTCCACCCATTCTTGAAGCATATTGCTTTCTCCAGCCTTTCTTTTACTGAGAAATGATCTCCTATCTTCTACATGAGAAATCTCAAATCAGATGAAAATCTATTTCAAAGTGAAATTTATCTTTTTCTGTCCTGCTTTTGGAAAATTTTGTAAGAGTTCACTTATGGTCAAATTCCTAGAGTTACACTTTCTCACTAACGTAAGAAATGGGATACTGTATGTTCATTTTATTCTCACCCAAATTTATGGGGTAAAACCTATTTATTTTCTGACATAATACAGAATACAGAACTGTTACTACATTGTGTTTGCCTCAGTTATCCATCTTTCTTCTTAGTATTTACAATCTTTTTTTACAATTGTTACATCAACATATAGATGTTCATTTACATATATATATTTATACCTCTAGATATTTGTCGAAGTCAAGCTGTAGATCTTGCTTTGAAATTTATGGTGCAGTATTCAAATATTTATTTTCGTACAGGAGTTGTCCATATGGAAACAAGTCCATAGTTGCCTTCACTATTGTAGAATTACGCTTGAAATAATGATAAAGATTTTACTTAGAAAACTACGTCCCATTTGATATGAGCTTAAAGAAGCCCCTGTTTGTAAAGTTGATTATATCATTTTCATATTTATTTGCTAAAGGTCTCAGATACCAGAGATACAAGGCATCTATAGCTCATTTATTTCTTAATTATTAATTTTGAAATGTTAGAACTTGAATTTTAACTAGCATTGTAAAAGCTTTTACTGCTTAACAAAGACAAAGTATTAATGATATTTAAGTGGAAAATTGCGTATAACCTTGAAATTCCATCCACTACCACTTTTTAACTCACATTTCCATATCAAGAGCAGAGGAAACGATAAAAGATTAAAAAGTTGGTAACACAGTCTCTTCTTTAGCCATCGCCATGCAATTGGCAGTATCATTTCATACACATTTGTCCACCTATAACAAAATGGTAACTTAATTTCTCAATTTCTGCACGAGTTTAATGGATATAGCCACTTCACTTGTAACTTCCTTGTATAGGACAGATTACGAACTGTATCTATAAAATCCACATCTAACTTTGACGCGTGGTTTGTATAATGAGATTTTATGTAAAAAATGCATTGAATGATACGCAAAGCACTCGATACATCTCTTGTAAGCTCGCAAGCACTTTGAATTTTGAAATTATTTTAACCTCCCAATTTGCTTATCACCTGTTTCTATCTGATCACAGAGTGGGGCTGCAAGACCAAGGCAAAGTGGACAAGCCACACCAACCAAGAAATCCAAGCAGACCCACTTAGATGGAAAGAAAAGAACAAGTCATCATTCGAATCAAGCATTAAAGACAAAGTCGAAGGTGTAGTTCTCACGATGGAGGTTAACAACTATCTCCACGGAGAGCCGTATTAATCATTTTTGCTCTATGAAGAGCATTCGTAAAAAGAAAACCGGACTATGCACTTTGTTAGAAAATGTCTCTTGTAATAAATATGGACACTTTGCTATAATTCACTGTCACTAATTGTCCAAGCACTTACAAATTTTCTAAATGACTGAAATTGGAGTTAAGGAATATGGTGAGATACGATCACCAGAGATTGCTTGTTTTGAGCATTCATGTAAACTTAGGCATGATTTCCCTCCCTTCCTCACTGGAAATTCTAGAATAGGAACAGATTTCACTCTATTGCTTCTAACCCTAGCTATAGATGGTTATGAAACGTTAATTTTCACACTTCTTTCAGATTCCACGGGTACGATGTGCACCGATTAATTCCTCCCAGGGTAGTATTTTGTACCAGCGGTACACCTAACCTCTCTAACTCGTATATCGATATCTAACTCGTAAAGAATATCAAGCTTTGATAAATAGCACTTCAAAATCAACATAAAGGTTGCCTACCATACTACGCTTGATAATTTATGTGCTACACCAAGTAAGATCAATTAAATGAATGATCTAAAAGTGATAATTTGCAAGATGCTGTCTATATCTCACCCACAAAAGGCATGTGTAGGATACTGAATGTTGGTACAAATCCCATTTTGTCCCCCTAGTCATTCCCTTGATGGCATTATTAAAAATATCAGATTTCTCTTCAACTTCGATGCAATGCGCCGAAAACACTGCACCTAAGATTAGATTTTTGAGAGGTTAGAGACTGGCATCCCTAGCCTGTGATATTTTCAATCTAACACGTTACTAAAATTTCTACATTTGCCTACTACCATAACTATGAAGGAATTTTTCCCCTCATCACTTCCAAGAAATTGTAGTCCCCAGTTAATAAGGTCCTGACATTGATACGTATCATTTCTATTTTTAGTAGGAAAGCGGTACTATCTGCATTCTTTGAAAGGGGACGTCCGTCTCTGCACTCTAATACAGCTGTTATTATTATACTTTGATTTATTCCTAACTTTTATAGCTAATCAGCGCTCAATTGCATTCTAATATAACGGATAAAATTTTTCACATCTCAGAGCCCTCAGATCCAACTATTCAAAACCGCAATGTCATGTAAGGAGTAAATCACTCTTTCTTTGCCTTCTTTGTTAAATTTGATATTGGGCTGAGGTGATAAGTCTAGTATCAATTATATCAGGTAGAGGCAGACTTCCGGGAGCCACCAATGACATTTCTGGTAAGATTGTTAAGTAAGATTGCTTATATGGTTCTTAAATCTTCCCTTTCACTATAAAGAATGCCCTCTTTATCATCGTTGTCTGTATCGTCCTTTAATATCTAATTATCAATTTAAACGCAATTGTCAATACCTGTTGCTGAATGCAATACTAAAGTTATGCATCAAGAGTAATACCTGACAGCTAGGTAGGTCGATGTTTATACGGGCTTTTCCGGATATATTTCTAAGTTATCCAATGTCATATCTAGAGACTTTATTACAATAGCATGAACGTGCTCCATGAATTATAAGGGCCAGAGATAAGGTTTCTTGGAATTAGTCCCTGAGCATATTGAATTTGCCGAGAGAACGGTCAGTGGTTGCTATAATCAGTTATACGGGAACGTTTCATTGATGAGGTCTTGGGTAAATATAATACGAGGGCAGCTTTCCCAAGTACAGTATTATACAATTATCAATGAAATAGACACCTCCATCAACTGTTTCTTAGCCCCGATAATTCTATCAGTAAAAAAACTATAAAGAAGTAAATTTATGAACATACCAGGGGGGCACCCTTCTCTCTTTCTTTTGCAGAACTATAGTTTCTCGGACATAAAATTTAATCCCACAAAAAAAAGTAGATAAGATGAACCTGTCAGGGCGTAGAATACAATGATTTGCTTGCGTAGCTCTATACCACAGTACACAGGCACTGGGATATTGCACCCCTAGCGCTTTGACTCTTAGCTACGTTAAAATCACCCCCCCCCCCTCCTCATTATTCTAGATCCGGCATTGCATATTGTCTTATCTCCTTATTTGCGCGTTCTGAATAAATTTTTTCTTGACCTTTATTCTAAAGGATTCCATAATATCTCAAGAACAGACTAATATTGTTCTCTTTCGTCTCATCCTAAATCTTATACTTATGAGCTTGTGAATTTTGTGGGCATCGTCATGCTAAAATCTGTAGGTTGTCACCTCCACCCCTCCTTTCCATCATATACTTAGCAGGCACCTTTCATTTCTTCCCCTGTTTTTCACCTTAGATATGTCCAGATCCAAAAGTTTACTAAAAGAAAGTATGCAAATAAGTCTTTCATAATAAATTGTTTCAACAATAACTCTATATTCACAGAGTAAGTGAGCAATGGTTACAATCGTAATAACGAGATGTCATTGGCATGTGTTGCTCTGCTCTTATGCCTGGTTGTTTGACTCAATATTAATTTGCAGTAGGGCGAAGACACCATAGATTGTATTTAGTGAACATGTCGTGCATACATCCCATCCGAAGAATGGACATACCCTTTCATTTCCTAAGAAATCAAAGTAGTGACAAACTGGAAAGTTTTATTTTCGGTTTACGTATGTCGAGTAATAATAATTCATGCCTCTGTCGTGTTTTTGTAAAAGGAATGAACACAATAAAGATCAGTTTTTTGATTGCAGGTTACAACATTCTTCTTGTCTCTTCCTTTTGTGTTTACTCGCTGCTTTGAGTCAATTCTGTGAAAGATATGTAGTTGATTAGGAAGAACTTGATTTTCTATCCATTAAACTAAATACTTCCAGTTTCTAGAGCCCAGGCCTCTGAAATCCTTCAACACAACAGCACTAGCGCTTTGAGAAATGAACGCTTTCTTTAATATCTGTGAACTGCTTCACACTTGGCATAAATGGCCAAATTGCATTTCTAGCTTACAGTACACGATTAAAAAATCAGCTTTGGAGATCAGCGCTCTTTTGGTCATATTAGGTGAGACAGTAGAAACATTTTGTACCTGTTATTTAGTTAGATGTTAATTAAATGCGAATCTCGGAATCTCCCCGGTATTGTTCGACAGTGCCATTAACAGCTAAGCATTGTACTAATTTATAAATTCTTGATTTACAAAGCATGTTCTACGTGGTCGCAGAGCTGATCTACGTCTTCATCTTTCTTCCTCTAGATTTTTAATGATAAGCTCCCAACGACCTTGCCTGGACGGGTTCTTCTAAAATCCATAAGGAAAGTAAATTATTTCGTCATATTTTATTGATAACATGACGAAATAAGCATGAGTTAGCTGAGTGGTTGTCTGAATCTTAGAACACGTACAAAAAGAATTTGTCAGAAAACTGCATTCAAGATTCATTTACTTTTTGCAAACATCATCCAAACCCTTAGGATGGATTGAACCGTTTCGATACTCATGTGACATCAGTAACCTATTTACTGACATTCCTTTGTCTAAATCTAAAACAGCCATATTCTGTGCTAATGTTCTGTTCATTTTGAATATTCAGACCTTTTCTATTCCGAAGAGAGTCTTTACTGAATTGATGGATGCCGTCCAGACAGATTGAAGATGAACTCTTGAATCAAGCTTCGGCTAACATTTTATGGGTTTACATCAGGGCGATCTAAATAAAATTTTTGGACACTTGCATTTTTTCTTCTGATCCGAAATATGAACCTATCAACTGCGCAGTTAATTTGCGATTACTGCAGATTGGAAATGTTATCATAAACATTTGAAAATAGGCTATTTACAGCGGCGTGACTTAAACATTTCCCATGGAGGAACCACGTGCTGTGTATTTCACCAAAAAACTGTTACCTGCAACCCAAAAGAAGTACATCTTATCACACAAAAGCATACATTGTTTTACAAATTCATAAGAAGTGTATAAGAAGTATCTCGCAAGGACTACGCGACAGAATCGCGCAATACATGTCTTCTGTTGTAAGTAAACGCTATAAAGAATCGAAAATTTACCCTGTCAAGTTTGCAAATCTAAGTCTGCATCCCCTAAA
The DNA here is from genome assembly GCA_010016065.2 of Carybdea cf. marsupialis auct. non (Linnaeus, 1758). Lineage (NCBI taxonomy): Eukaryota > Metazoa > Cnidaria > Cubozoa > Carybdeida > Carybdeidae > Carybdea > Carybdea cf. marsupialis auct. non (Linnaeus, 1758). The sequence goes on along the minus strand of JAAAKL020004161.1, from coordinate 11,296 downwards.
AGTAATTCAACAATCAGACAATATATGACTAAAAATCAGTCTTATTCCGCCAACTATCAAGAGAATTCCTATAGGTTATTAGATAAAGCTCGTTTCCTGCTCTATCTTGCGCGCTCAGAAAGCTGTATTTATTTATATTAAAGAAGCCTATACCATTTGGCAAAAAAAAATCTATTTAAAACTAGTGGCTCAACTGTGTCACCCATGCAGGTATTATTTGCAACAACGTGCTCGTATCCTCACTTTTACTATAAATTTTACGGGGAATTGTTTTAACTTCACTCTAGATGACTTCTGCAACCCGTATCTGGCGAAAGCGCTTAGCAATATTAATCCGTGACGAAATGCAATTTGAAAGCTTCGTACTACTACTTTTCAAATATTCAGCTGTTGTTTGTAATGTTTAATAGGATAACCTGAGACTGACAAACCCTTTTTTCTGGTACCAATTGTGCAAGAAGTTTGTGTTCATGAACTATGTGAGGAGGTGTGATACCCTCTGGTTCACCCTCTACATCTCCTTGTACTCCTCCAACAAAGTCTTTCGTTGCCATCTCTACGCAGGAAGAATGTTGATGATACCCAACGACAAGAAGTACACTTCAGTTGTTTTCCAATGTCGTTATAGCAGCTAGTTAAAGTATGTTGTGGCACGAGCGAAGGACAGGCTTACGCTACCCTCTGCAGTATTTATTTTAGCACACAATTATGAAACTATACTAGTTTCAAAGTCATTTGAAAGTTCCCTTAACAAAAATGTTTCTCCAGTAAAAGCCAATTTTGTTTACTGATTATGTATTTCCTACTCGTAAATCTGACGCTACAATTTCTTTGCTCTTATCTTATTTTAGTGTTTACCTCCAATTCAGGCAAACCTCTGCCCTTCCTAAGAGAAATATTTCAATCAAATGTGAATTCCATCACATGATAACCTTCATCTCATATGCCATTGAAAAGTGCCACAGAGAGCTAGTAGACAATACATGTCAAAGACTTGATGCCCATAGCTAAATCTGACGTGAAAAAGGTGCCGTTTTGATTGGCATAGGATTTTAGTTACTTCACGTAATTTTTTTTTGTAAATAAGTATTATTACTACTTCTTCGTTGTAAGGACAGATTATCAAGAGATACTGCCAGTTACATTTTTGCCAGTAGTATCGTAATAATTATCATGATCCTTATCATCGTTTTCATTATCATTATCATCATAATAATAATAATAATTATTATCCTCGTCCCCCTCGTCATCAATCCATCCACGAATATTGTCATCATCATTATCATCGTTATGATAATTGTCACTTAATCAATATTACTAACATCACCTGCCATCACACCTTTTTCATTTTTATCTTCATCATTATCATGGTAATCTTCATCAGCATCATCATTATCGTAATCATTATTGTCATCATTGCCACAATCATCCTCATCACCATAGTCATTATGATTATGATCATCGTTAGCATCATTATTTTCCCTCTTGTTATTTTTAACCTCATCATCACCATAATCATCTTCATCCTTATTATGATAATTGTCGTCAGTAATATCATCCTCCTCATCATCATCCTCATTCTCATCATCATTAGCCCAAGTCACACTAGATTAATTGATGAATCTTGATTAATCAATTAATCCTAAAATGTAATGAATCAACACTGTCACAACGGTAAAAATCTGATGAGTCTTCGATCTGATGAAGCCATGTAATGAACCAAACGATTCATGCATCCATCTAATGAATCTGTTAAATGAATGGATCCTACTGTGTAACACTTTCCTCAGGCCAGACACCGTGTCTCCTGCGTTATTTGAGACCACTAGTAAAAGACACTGCATGTTTTGTTGTTTTATAACCCTTTTACTTCGAAACGGCATGTGATATGCCTAGAGGTTCTTTTGTCTTTTGCCAAACATCGAAATACTTGCCCCTAACTGTGCAAACTGAAGGAAAAGTTTAGTTGTAACAAATTTCCGTTGTCACACCTGTTAAAACAGACTTGGATCAACTCTCGTAGGTACACAGATTCGTCAGATTTAGATTAACTAATGAATGTGATTCATTAATGAATCCTTGTGTGTGACTTGGGCTATTACCATAATCGTTACCATTATCATGATCAATCATCGTTATCATTTAAGCCCATCGTCCGTGAAATAGAAGGTGAATAATATAACAGCAGTCGAATCTTTCAATAATCTTACTAGCAGGTTAATCTTATCAGGTGACTCTTCTTTAAGACTAATCAATTCTCTGTATTTACTCAGAACAGGCCTCATCAAGTGATTGACCTCCATGCGACAAATGGAACGCACTCCCTTGCATTCGAACGAGTTTTCGAACTCGACTTATATAAGATCATTCAAAAGCAGACAGCGTATCCATAAAGAAGCAGAATCATGATATTCACTACATGGAGATGTGGTTTCATGAACCTGTGTTCGGACAGGACATCCTTTAAATCATAAATTACGCACACCAAAAGCTGGATTAAGTACAGTGTGTCCATTTCGGGATTACCGTATACAAACTGGAGTGCATCAAATAGGAACATTTTATAGAGAAACAATAACTAATAGCTGAAAGTAGTAATACTACGAAATCATCGCATCACTTCGCAACCAAACGTATGCTTCACATTCACTAATGATTGACGCAGAATCAACTTAATAATACAGTGACCTTTTACCAATCTTCTTCCTTCAAACATGTTTCAATTTTTACATTCAGAAAAGTTAACACGCAAATCTATTCGTTTTTATTGGGCTTGGGAGATGTTCTTTTACAAGGTGTGATTATATTGAAATAAGGAAGAGTACCGAAGGACTAGACTGTTTCTTTTTACAACTTTCTATTTACTATCGTGATACGAATGACTACAAATATAGCAATCCATGTATATACAAATGCACCTTGCCTTAGCCTACATTACATTACTCTGATATACACTAACTATCCTATGAGTAATCAAAATCATTCCACAATGTACCAAACACTATTAACAACCGACGAAATGTTTTAGTAATACGTCATGCCGCCAAGATATTTTAATCCAAATAAGTCATTATCATAATTTGGATGATTAATATTATCCACTTCTTCATCGTATCCAAAACTATCTTCTGGCAACAATATATACTTGAATTGTTCATAGATCGAGTTACTGACGTCTACTGGATCTGACATGTACTCAAGCTTGCAAGCACCGTCATAGTCACCAGTGTTTTGGACATCTTCTTGAACTGGTTTAAAGATATTATCATTACTTGGATACCACAAATGGTCCATGTCATCCTCGATCTTAGTAAATGCTCTCTTTAACAGAGTGTCTCCCTCTAAGAGAACAAGTGGACAACATTTGTGTACAGGTGGTTGTGTAGTTTGTGTACTTTCAACTGTAATCGTCAAAGGTTCAACATCTTCATCATAAGAAGGCACGTCGATAGTTTGTTGATAATCGGCATTGCCACATTCCAAATCAGATGGAATAATATTTTTGCTGTTTCGATGAAACCACTGACTGATACAGAAGAACCTATATAGAAAGGAATACAAGAATATTTAGAATCGAGTAGAAAGGAAGTAAAGTTACATACGTATGGCATATTGTAATAATGTTTTAAGACCAGCATTTATATTCTTACATTTTATTCTTAGCTGTAAGCATGCGCAGTGAGGACCTCAATATCTTGTTTCCGCAGAAATAGTTCTCACTCTAAATTATAAGTGATATGGATAGGATACAGGAGGGTAGTAAAGAGGGAATATTGACGGAATTTGGAAACAAACTTAGTGTTATCATGTACTTTCGCTGTACTTTCCGTCGGCAACGAGTTCATTTAAGCGTTATGTGACGCTATTCCTGGTCATTGAGAAAACCCTTCCTTCTGTCCTATAACACACTGTAACAAATCCCTAATCAGTCACTTTCGATGTTAGTCCTATCCAACAGTGGCGACACTTGTAATAAATCTGTAAATTTTTCATTCTGTTCGATGTTTGCAAGTATGGCAAATACAGAGAAATAAATACAAGAGAAAATTTGCATTAAAAAGCCAACTGTGTTTTATCACTAATCAACACACATGCAAAGGATTTAAAGATAATGGACGTATGGGTCCAACAAACAGACATAATGTTAATGGTTGATTTTACTTCGATGTTGTACAGAATTGTAAACAAATTTCTTCGTAGCTGCAAGGGTTTTGGTTAAAACGAAAAATTTCGTAACTTTTAATAAAACTAAACCAAGTCACCCCTTCTCCCCACTTCAGGGCAATGAGTAGTGTTTAAAAAACACTACTTGTCTTCTGGTAAATAGTATGTATTTTTTAACTTTTTTCTATCCTCTGTATCTGTAACTTAAAATATTTGCATCCTAGATAACCTAGGAGGAGGGTGGCGCAATACAAGGTTCATAGCAGATCTATTCCTTTATGCTGATAGCAGATTTATCATTTTGAATTGATGGCTAATCAAATCCCTCTACAGAAGATGTCCTAGTTACCATAGTGTTGCTTATCAGCCTTCACTTTTATGCTAAAGGGACTAGAAATTATAGTACGTGAGGAAAAAATCGAATGTCTAACTTAAATTGACTTCGCCATTACAAGAAATCATAAAATTGCTCCAAGTTACAGTTTTTTGAGAGTTTGGAATTGATAATATTATGCCTCGATTACATCCTCTTTTATCATTTAAGAATTGAAAAAAGAAAATAGCAAAAAACACTGACAAGTTTGCATAAGCACAAACATATCACTTACCATTTGCTTTTCTTGGTCGCTTTACACATTTTCATAACGAGACCCAGGAAGAACATGAATAACAATGCAAAGATAATCAAGTAACATATCCAGGCATGATCTTCCAAGTTGATGATAGTGGCATCACCTAAGAATAAATGTAAATAGTTGTTAAGTTTGAAACCTTATATAGGACAATGATTATTGAAAAGATTACGTTCAGCGGATCGATGAAAATAATATGTATAATTTGTTCTAGATCTTTGATGTTATATCATAATGAATGTGATTTTGGATGAACACGAGAAGCCTTTCTTAATCACAGTTTGAGTATCATCTGTAAAGATGACAATAGAGACACGTTTCCATTAATCCTGTTACGGTTTTGAAACATAGCAAAATTGTAAGCATAAGTTATTGAAACCACCTAAAAAGATTGAATAGAAGAATAAGTTCCTTGAGGTCTAATTTTGCAAAGTTGGCTTTAAACAAGGTCATCCCAATCAATTCCTTTTCATCTTGCATGAAAAACATGACGTCGTAAAATGTTATAGATATTTCTTATCTTGCACAATTAATAACATTAGTGACGAATTTGAAATTAAGCGAAGAGCATCAAAACCGTTACGCTCTTCAGTTTTGTTTTGTACTTACCATGAATATTTGGGCCTGCTGCCTTACTTCTGCAATCAAGTACAATCTCTACATCAGAGAAAGCTTGCAAGTTCTCCGAGTGCACATTAGAGGCATTCTTTTCGTTGCAAAGGAAACTGTTCCATGCACTGTCCGTCTTTGCTTGCACTCTCCTAATAGCAACACTGCTACACGAAGGTACGAACAGAAGAATCAGACTAGAGCAGATCAATGAATTATCACTGGAGAACACCATATCGCTATCTGTCACAATATGGAAGTCGAAGAGACAAAGAAATCGATGTCAGGCTTTGTTTATATAAGTTAGTATTATGACGTCAAATTAGAAAAAGTTGAATACGAGGATGTTCAGGAGAATGACGTCACATTTATTAGGGAGGATAAAATGGTAGCAGATATGGGGGAATATGTGTAATAATTGCAGATTGTAACATGTGTAAGTGAAACGTTTTTTGTCACTTGTGTTGAGTGAATCTGCAGATGTTGTAAAAAGGCTCTGCTTAAGAATAGAACTCAGCCTTCGATGTTTTAATAGAAGCATCTTCCAAATCCGAAGTCTAAAACTGAGAGAGCACTGTAGATAATACGAGAGAGGAATCCTGTGAGTAGTTTGGGCACAGGCCCCTTTTTCCATCAAAAGTTTGGTGATTGATAGGTCCCTTTGAGGAACTCTCTAATTTGGTTTGCTTACACGATTGCCTAATGCTGTTAACACTTGACAGTTATTACGTATTTTGACCAGAAATTAATTTCAGTTGACTGATGGTCACTTCACTGGCACTTGTTGACAATCCTGAGCATCGGTTCTGTATTTGTAACTAGTCTATATAGGAATATAACTAGAAATTGTGAATTGTGAAGGATCTAAAAAGGTTACCTAAACAGCAGATTTTTTCCATAATGTCGTGGCTTGGAAGAACGTCTAGCAGGAAACACAATTTTTACGAGTAATTAACAGAAGATTTATTAACCATTGGAACATGGAACATGTTAGTAATCCCAAGCCTTCAAGACTTAAAGAAGCGAAAATGCAGGCCGATTTTTGTGTCCAAAAAACTAGCTAAGTTTAGCACTTCCATTTTGCTGCTAGTGAAATTTTCAAAGGAATGGTTGGGAAGATACGCCCTAACTATCCATATCCTAATTATTCCGAAAAAATGAAAAATAAATATGGAGAGGAATTCAATGAGCCGACCCTATCGCAAAATCCAATTTCGCAACGGAGAATAACCTGAAACCTTCTGCCATCAATGAAGAATGTACCTGTCTATCCCATTCGACTCTTGATTTCCAAGACACAAAAAATTTCAGACACCTCTCAACCACATGAGGCAACAGAAGTAATGTATGGAAGGATAAGACAGGCTGAACTGACGCTAAGCCATCTTCCCCGAAACATGTCGGCTTTCAATCTGAACGACGATAGATGAAGATAAAAGGCAACAAAGAAGTGTACAAGCTGCAACACCAAAAGCAATCAACAGGACTTTTGTTGTGAAGCATCTCGATGTGCTCTTTTATGCAAGAAAACATTTTAAGGGTGAGCGGAGACAAACACAAAAGACAGCAAGGAGAAAATGTGTCGCGACGTTACAATCTCTGCAGTGTCCTGCAATTTTTTCAATCTCTTCAGCTTACAATCCATATACCGACACCACAGTACAATATGAAACAGTTAATTACTGTATTTTTTGTGTGTATAGATAATCAATAGGTCTTTTAGTTTTTCCGACATCATTTCTTGGGTAATACTTGTTGAATGGGATATTTTAACTTCACTAGTAAATTCAAACTCAGAGGTAATGATTTAAGTAACTGTCCCAACATTAACAGAAATTATTTGAGGAAGAAAATACTTTAGATGTAAACGAGTAGGTTACGCAGCAGAGCAAGAATAAGCTAGTTTAATAATAAAAGCAAATCTTGATGATTACAGGAAAAACTATGTTGCCTCTTGAACAAAAAATATCGTAAGGTAGATATGAGAAGGTTATGGAAAGACAGTGAAGGAGAACGAGTTTGGGTAGAATTGAGGTACAGTTGCGAGATTCTCCCAGACTGTTATCCTCATGAGATCCATGACAGGGATATAGATAACGTGGATAATGGAAGATTCTTGAATTATATTTAGTTTGCAACGTATTAAAATCACCAAATGTTTTCAGTAAATGCAAATCATGCTCAGTACGACTTTGCTTTTGACTTCGATTTGAAAATCATCGCAAATTAAATGAAACAATCATCGCGCTATTGTTTGCAAGGTAAAAATCTGCCATAGTCCTTCCAATAATCTGCGAAGCGTTTTGTCGAGAATTGAATGCAAATTAAACAATGGGTCTTTATTTCTGTTTTCATGAAAGATACATAATTCATATTAAAGATGTGAGTGAGTGGTAAGGACCTCTTTGCCGTGTGGACTTCTGATACCAATTTTCATTAGGAATTTACATGCATCTTCAGGTATTTTAACGATCCTATAGCTATAATTGATTCATCAAATAAAAACCGAGTATTACTGAAACAAAGAATTTAGTAATGAGCCATTTAAGTCAAAGAGATAGTATAAAAAGCATATGCGCTGAGAGGATCGGAGGTTAAATATCTACAGTGACAAAGAAAGCAAATAAGGAGGTGGAACTATCCATGGCAACACAACTTTATAATGCACTGGAATATAAATTATGACTAGCACTATTATTAAGTTACTTTTACGATCTAATGAACTTCGAAGGATGAAGTGGTTACAAGGTGGATAGTTATGATAGTGAGAAGGCCTCTCGATATTATTCCACATGGATCCTAGGCCTAGCAAGACAACATGGTAATGAAAAGCGTCAAGTGAGTGGGTAGATGCGAATCCGCTGCGCGACATTATGAAAATCAACAGACTTGCCTGACTTGCCCCTTGTCACTTTTTGTAAAGCAAAAATTGATAAAAACCCACCTCTGAATGGATTCGCCAACAATATTGTGACCAATCAGAGATCTGGGTTTAATATCTCTTATTATAATGCATGTTGTAGGGTATTACTATTTCTAAACCAAGGGGGTAAAGACACTGATCTCTAAAAAACACTGGATCGAACATCTTGACCGTCTCAAAGTGAGGCTAGTGGTTGGACACCATTTTAGTCCCCATCCAAAAAAGCTTATAAATGATTTAATTCATGGGGACCAGTACTCGTGACTACACTCATTTGCTGTTGGAAACGATTGGCAGCTCGATTCTGTCTTTTTTAGAGATCAGTGGGTAACACTATCTCAATCTTAAACAAACGCAACTTCTTCCTTAACATCAGTAAGTAACGCTGAAGCCTTGCGTTACCCCTAGACCAGACCACTGGTTCAATAAAATCATAAACTTTGTTTATGCTCAAACGTAACCATTTCAAATTAATGAAACCTATCGAAATATCTGAAGCATGCGTTTAATTAGGCGAAAGGAACAGATTTCTGGTTAAGCCAAAGTTTTGATTTGAAATGTTTTGAAGAGAAGCCAACGCCAAAATTCTTAAAATTGTTACCCTTTAACAGCATGATATTCCATATACGCCAAACCGTGAAATGGTCTAGGAAAATCTGATTTTCATATTTATGACTATCAAAATAAAAATGCTGAATCGTCGGCAAATTTGATACCAATGACAAGATTTGATGAGAAATTTGATTAATAAGGACCGATTAAATTAATTCATCCATTCCTGATGTATTGAACAAACGTGTTTTTCTTAAGATTATGTCAAAAAGAACTTTTGGGATTCCCTTGCAAGTCATTTCGAAACTCACTACGAGTCTACTAACACACTCACACTAATCCTCGAGCACCGTGCGGTGCGTAGAGCCAATTTGCAACACAAGTGTTCACCAGTTCTGACAATCGGCAGCGAGCTGCTCCGCTTGAGATAAAGGCACTCCACAGGATCGCAGATCCTTGGCGACGACATCCAGCCATCGAGTGCGAGGTGCGCCTCGTGGGCGTCTCCATCCTGCTGCAAACGGACTAAAATCCAGGACCGCGCGGGTTGGATGACTCGGAGGCAGGCGTAAGATATGTCCATACCATATTTCTAACTGTGCTTAGTCTACTAAGCACAGTTAGAAATATTTTATAAAATATCAATACAAATAGTCACCGAGAAAAGAGGATTAAAACATGGGAAGTTCGAAGACAGACTATCGCAGACGGCAAAAGTCACCACAGAGATATTCACATTTCCCCTTCGACTCTTTTATTTTTCTTTAGCATCTTCAGCGTTTATACGCAGTCTGATGGTGCATGGCTGTGAATGCTGGGCTCAGAAGAGACGGAAATTCTCGCCTTAGAAGGAATGAAAGGGGCATGATAAAGTGGATCTGTGGCATCAAGGCAGAGGAGAAGGTAAAAATATAACTTCATATGAAAGACTCAACATCCCTCACGAATATAACTGCCTCAGATGGGCCGGTCACGTCCATAGAAGACAGTCATAACAAACAGATGCCAGGCAATAGAGGTAGAGGATAGAAGAGGAAAGGCAGACCAGAAAATCCTGGCATGGTGCCATCACTGAGGACCTTCCTGCCTGTCGCCTTATCATCTATCTAGCAGATGATTGACATGAATGGCGACGGATACTAACTTCTACAAGTAGACCAGTCCGTACCTCCGGCTGGGAAGAGCTGACTTACAATAGTATGACGATGATTATGATTATGTCTTCCATGTAACTCTGTAAGACTCAGTGGCCCTTGTATAGATTGCTGGGTCGGATTGCAGTCCTCAAGTCACATGGCTCAGAAAGGTCAGTCTTCCAATTCCGTAGAGCTGCATATCGATGTTCATCGTTGGATGATTGGCAGCAAATATAGCGACTAGAGAAAAGTAAACAGCTTTATCACCGAATCACCACAGCTCAGTTGGTAGAGCAGCAAACTGCAATTGCGTGGGTCCCGGGCTCGAATATCGGTGATTACATTTTCAATATTCTCTAGTATCTCTTCATTGGTTATTGGCAGTAAATAAAGTTATTTTCGTAACGAAAAGGTTTTAGAGAGATTGACTTGAAACAAAGAGCAAAAAATTTATAATCCCTGGCATCCTCTTTAGTAAGCAAGAACAGTAACCACATGTTTCCGTTGGCATGGGCATCCGTAAGTCAAATTTCTTCTCACTACTTTCGTGATAATTGTACATTACATTACTTGATCATCTGTAGAGCAGAAAAAAGTAGGTTTGTTCTAGAAGGAAGGGTGCAATTTGATTTCTAGAGGGAAAAATGATCTATCTGATTTCTTTTCATTGATTGCTTACGTAAGTAGTTGATATGCTGGTGCATCGTGATTAAAAATGATTTTAGGGTTTTGAAAGCATGGAGTCCAATTAAATATCACAAAGAAACCTATTTTAAAAACAGCCACTAAATGCGTTCCGAAAATAAAACAAACAGGTAGGTCATTAAACGATGGTTTTCAAATATGCATTTGGTTTTCAATACATTTTGTAACAAAGTACTGAATTATGTTCCACGTCTTCGAAGAAAATAATAATAGCTAAGCACAGACGCAAAACTATGGCCAAAGAGTTTATTAATATGTTTGCTATATGAATCTGGTTATCTCATTTTAACAATTCTTCTTTTAGTTGGTGTTGGGAAGGCTTTTTACGGTTGTTCGCTAACGATGGTGTTACAGTTACTTCCATCTTGGCAGTTTATTTGCGATATCACAAGCACTGTGCATCTCATTTCCTATTAACATAAACTCCATTAGGAGCTACCCGACCGTCAAATCTGTTTTTATAGGAAGTGAGTACTCGGAATACGTCATCAACACTTCCAATACGATTATCGGGTTTTTTCTCTGACGTAGAATCCAGCTTAATGAAGTGCCCAGTTTATCTGCTAATATCTTGG
>JAAAKL020004160.1:0-21533 GCA_010016065.2 Carybdea cf. marsupialis auct. non (Linnaeus, 1758) | reverse complement strand
GTACGTTTATTTTCTATAATTGACAAGCAGTAGTGACCGAATTTCCAAAATTTCATAAACAATCACGTACTTCAATTTGAGAATCAACAATGACGCGACACGCTACTATGTAATATGATGTTCAAAGAGTTACGTCGTGAGTGTGATCCCAAACAGATTTCGGAATAACAAAGATTGGTATAACAGAAACATTGATCAATGAGATTTGATAGTCTGCATTATGGATATGATCTTCTGTATAAAATATACTAACAATGGCCAATGATCTTTAAAAGACAAGTGTTTAACACCCTTCGCTGTTTATATTGGTGGTTGGGGCGGGGCGTCAACAGGGCCATGACTAGCGTCACGCTTTCATATCAATAAAAACTGCGGTGGTGTTCACACTGTAGCGGTTGGGTTTAACTTGAAAAGAACCTCGGATAGGCCTTCGTTCACATACGAAGCAGGTCACTCCGCAATGATTTTCAAGTCGCGGCGCGGTGGTTTTTTAAGTGATACGTTGTACGACGAATTAGTTTTCAAGTGCTGGTCTTAACGAGGACAAACCGAGGCTCAACGAAGTGAAAACCTATCCGATACAATATGAACATGGTATACGTATCTCATGGAAGTCAGTGGAAAATTAGGACGTAGGACCACTGGTTGGAATACAGTGCCTCCTGACACTTGAACGAGACCCAATCCCACTTAAACAGCATTGAGACTCGTGATGTCCTAGGGCTCCGCAAACTTCAATCAACCCAGGGACTCGTTCCTTCCAAAAAACCCACCGACTGTCTAAGTACTACAACAGGAAACCATTAAATAATTACCAGCGGCACATCTTGTTGCAACCTTTCCAGTTCGAGTTTAATTGACCCTGCAAATATTCTAGTGTTCCTGAACTCAGCCCCTTGAAATATGAAAAGTATGAGAGACATTGTTTGCGTTCTCTGCTTGCTTTCTGATTCCTAGACACTTTCTATGACGACAAGAGAAAAATTAAATGCCATCGCGAGTTCAGGGGACAGATATGAGGCAATGTACATTTCAGAGAACGGCATGCGATGGTTTCAGTAAAGAAATTAACCGAGGTTTATCAATGGTCAGTCTAATATCCCTAATGGGACTAAAATCTTTAATTCCTGAGACCTGAATTCAACCATCTTGCCCTCTTGTCACCTCAAACTTTCCTAGCCAAAGAAATAAAATGACCCGGGTACATTTTGGGAGAAATGTTTTTAGTGGATCAAGTGTTGTAAGGAACTTTCAATTGAAACCATGAGTAATGGTTTCAGCAACGACTCCTTAGCCCATGAAACAGAATTAGTGAAAACGATATGTATAAGATGGCCGAAAATTGCAGCTGTACGCACTGATTGGGTAAGTCTTAATATATGACTATGTACGATGGCTCTCTTTGGTTAGTCCATATGTTCACTTACCTGTGCTCATGCAGATTCGAAGAGTCTGTCGATTGTGAAGTACGCGGTAGTTGTAGATGCCATAAGACGAAGTGCTAACAACCAACCAGGAGTGCTGTAAGGATTGCAAGATGCAAAAGTACTTTACTAACAATTTAAAAGGTTATAGAGATCTTTGGAAATTAAACAGATGTAACGTGAGCTTTGCACAGTTGGTGTAAACTCTGTTGAATGAGCTGAAGATCTTAAAATCAAGCAGAGGCACAGACTGCCTCGAAACCGAAACAATCTCAATGAAAATTTACTGCTAAGCAAGTTCGAAAGTTGAATATGAACTACAACATCAGACATCTTGCCACTTAGCCTTGTTATCCTGGAAGCAAGCCCATGAGCGTGCTAGCGGATTTTCAATTTTTGTAAAACTTCTTCTAAAGTAAAATCAGCTCCCTTAGTAGGCTCAATGGAAATTTAATTGCGCAAGATTTTCAACAGACAAAAAGAAAATGAACAATAAATGAGTTTTAAGACCATAGTTTTAATGTAAACTCAATTTTAATATAATTGGTAATAAACTACACTACTATACTCGTACCAGTATCAGTATCATTCCTCCTCTCTACATCACCCTGATTATGCTCTATTTCTGAGTTGCTTTCTCCGCATCTAAAGCGATAATCTTCTCAACATGTATGTCTGCTTCCAAAATAAAGTCCGAGGGAACTTCTTGGTTTCCTAGAGTTACTTGTATCCTCGAATGCAATACTATAACATAATCATCGTCCTCGAAGTAAGCACACTAAAGGAATCCTTTCAAAATGGAATAAGCTGTTGCAACAAACCTCCACGCATTTCGAACCCATTTCACTACAACCATCATAAGACCCTCGGTATCAAATGCCACTTTTTAGTGGATTCTATAGTACCTACTTGTTACACCTGGGCATTCTCAGGGATGTAATAGCCGGGGGCACTGGAGGCACGTGTCCCCCAAGATTTTCCAATAAGCAAAAGTGACCTTTTACTCACTCTAAAACCCAACACGTAGTAACGTGTCCTGTAAGTGAAAAAGTGCCCTTTGACTGCTGTGCCCCCCAAGTTTGAGATGTTTCCTACGTCCCTTGGCATTCTCCTCGACCAACCGAGTGACTTCTTAAACGAGGTGTATTCATCGGGATATAATTGCTGAAACAAAACAGATGCCTTCCCCTGCAACATGTACCAGTGACAGGAAGTAACTTTCCTCTTTGCCTAATAATAAACTCAACGACAGATGCGTGGAGGATATTTAAACATCCTTATGCGAATACATCGCACTTTATCCATCTTCTCCGTTGACTAAAAGGCGTTGAAATGTATCTTTCTGAGTCAACAAGTGTCGAACGTTTTTTCAATCAATTCCATGTTGGGGAAAGTTTGAGATTTGCGGTTTTCATTTTCCTGTAGAGGTTTTAGAATCTTTAATTTAAACTCAACAATGTTAACTTTTTCGCTTCGCTCTATCCAACAAAAAGAGCGACAACAAGCTACTCACTAAGACGCCATCGTAAAAATAGTGGATACTTAACTTCGAGTGCAGTGCTACCAACGTGTATGGAGAAGACAATGGTACAGCCTCAAATAATGAAAAAAATACCTTTCCAAAGAGCAGTACCCCAACTGCAGAATGGTATCAAATCTTTGTTTCTTTAGAAGTCAATTAAGAAGTGCCATGCTACCAATGCGAATAAAAAAGACAGTTTCATAGCCTTAGCTAAAGGTAGTAGCATTGCGACCAAAGGCTATGAAATAAGTAACGGTCTAGATGAAATATTTCAATCTGCCTATAAACGTAATCTTAGAAGAGAGACAACACTTTTGAAGCTTTATCCTGACGCGCTCAAAGATATCGATTGACCTGTCTAGACTTATCAGCAAAACTTGACACCGTTGACTCCGACGTTCTTTTAGTGGGATTAAAGGCCCATTTCTCTATCAAAGAAAAGGATGTCGCTAGATTTCAATCTTATCTTAAAGATCGTATTGAAGAGTATGGTCATGGAAGGACCACATTCTGATTCTCATAAACTGTCTGCAGTGTTCCTCAGGGATCTGTTCTTAGACTAGTCTTGTACCTCATGTACAGTGCTCCATTTGGTGGAATCTCCAGGAAACATAATGTATGTGGATGATGCCCAGATATATCTGAAATTTTATCCTGCAACGAAAACAATGTTAATCATTGTCGAAAGTAATACAATTATTATTGCAGTCAATTTGTGTATAGCTGCAAGCAAGCTAACGCCGATCTACGGAAAAACGGAACTACTTGTTTCCAGAGCTAAGCATCATCCACCTCCACCATTTGAGAGTAAAATTGTGGAAGAGCAGTCAATCTCTACGACATGTATTGTAAGAAACCTTGCTCGGAGAAAGTCTTCTCTCGTAATCAGCAAGTAACTAATACATGCAAATTAGCACTATACCATCCGAGGGGTAAATCACTTAAATACTTCTCAAACGGTTTACTAAGAATTCCCAAATAATTCCCGTAATTCCCACAATTCCCATAATCCTCGATAAATCTACCCATTCCTGATAGTTCGTAATAATTCCCAAGCAAACTGAATTATTTTCAATAAGTCCCCTTACTTCCCGTTATTCTGATAAATCCCGAAAATTCTGTGAAATTCCCATGATTCTCAACAACTGCTAGAATTATCCACTAACTTCCAATAATACTCAGTAATTCCAAAAAATTCCCAAAGATTCTCAATGTTTCCCAATAATTCTTGATAATGCCCAACAATTTTATCATTCCCTATGATTCTCATAATACCAAAAAATTCCCCGTAACTCCCACTAATCTCTCATCATGTTTCATTCTCAAACATTTTATGGTAGTGACTTACCCCTCGATATCATCTTAAAATGCTGGAGCGTACACGAAAACACTTATCTCCAGACTACGCTGCCATTATCATATATGATTTTGTCACCTCTAGATTACATTTCTGCAACTCCCTATTATTGGGTGCTTAGAAGTCGTCAACAAGCAAACTGCAATTTTGTCAGAAGGCTGCAGCCCGTCTTTTAATAAGAACAAGAAAATTTTATTATATCAGACCACCATCAATAAAACTTCATAGGCTACCAATAGAATAAAGAAGAATAGAAAATAAGTTGAATCGTGACTGATTTTCTTAATGATGTGTGTAACAAGTATTGCTTCTCCCCTAAGATAAGCCAGATAGACGTCGTCCGGTAAATTGTTACTACGGGTTCCTAGATATCGTCTCGAAAATTATAGCAAAAAGGCATTTTCAGTGTCAGTCCATGTATCGTGGAACTGGCTACCAGACGACCTGCGAGAAATTAAGCTCATTGACAGTTTGAAGAGAAGGTTAAAGGCAATACTTTTTAGAAAAGCTCTCTATAGATAAGATTTCATTCATTTTGATATCTAAGAGTTTGGATACTGAACTCACCATCGTTTTCATAGCTGTTAGGACTCTATAAACTTTTCTTTGTTGTATTTTTGTAAAGCGCTACTGAACAATAAGTGGAAGTGGGGCTATAGCATAATCAATAGATTTGTTGCTGTTATCATTACTCTCGTAGAAGAGGCTGCGAACATTTTCCTTAGCGCCAGGGTTTTATATATCGGAAAATTAGGCTTAAACATGCTCAGTGTTTGAAATATACAGGTCTTTTCCTATGTAACCGATCTTCAAAAAAGGGAATGCAGTGATTATTAGTTGTTTATCAAATGGTATCTGTCACTTCATTATCTAGGACAGGGATGGGCAAACTGTTTAACTTGCGGACCACAATGGGTTTTCATATTAAAAAGAAAATGAAACCTGACAGTAGATGGGGTGGTTCTTGGAAGATTGCTGTTGATCTGGAGACACCAATGGTTTTCCCGATGGTAGCAACTGCACAGCGTCCAGACATAGTAATTTGGAGAGACGATAGAAAGAAGGTAGTGATCATGGAGTTGACAGTAAGCTGGGAAGGCAACACCAAGGCTGCAGAGGAGAGGAAAAATGAACAATATAAAGAGCTGATTGAAAGGGGCGAGGACGATGGCTGGGAGGTAGAGTACCACCACATTGAAATCGGAGCAAGAGGATTTACCGAAAAGGGTTTTATTCATCTGTTGAAGAGCCGATGGGGATTCAGTCAGTCAGAAGCAAAACAAGCTTGTTTCAGAAGTACAAAGACAGCTGAGAAAGCATCAATGTGGCTGTGGTTGAAGCGAAACGATACCCGCTGAAATGAAGGAACAACGTCAAATCAAACATGGTAGTTACATCGCGGTTTTGTTGCAGAGAGCAATAGCCAGCACCAGACCCAGAGAGACACCTCCCAAGGGAGGGGCGCCGCCGTGCCAGTGTAATAAGACGAGGATAAGGCGCCGAATCTGGCTGTCACGATATCCTCCTGACAATGTCACTATAATCTTAGGTCTGGATCCAGATGTGGAGTTGCTGGCTACGAAGCACATCTCAGTATTCAAGTTCCTCCCAGTGTACCCCGCCCGGAGCAGTTAAACACGCAATGAAATTTATTAAACCTGCAGATTTCATCTGCTAATGTGTCTAGACTAGTGTGAGATATATTGGGCAAACGAAGATATTGCAGGGAGAGGGTAAACACGAGTAATGGGGGAGGTTTTTACACACCCATGGGTTTTTAACAATAATATGGACAAGTTGGGCCAGATTAAAAAGCTTAACTGGCCGCATATGGCCCACGGGCCGTAGTTTGCCCATGCCTTACCTAGGGTATTGCGAGACACCAGTCCTCCGTGTCGAGTCATTGAAAATAAAAACAAGTGGTTCTTCGACCATTTGGCTAAAGCCAACTAAAGTACTAACAACTGTGTGTTGGAGATGTTCTCTTTAGGTGACGTAGCTATCTTAGAGCTGGATTGACTCCATGGCATAGAAATTAAAAGCAAGTTCTTTGTGAGTGCCTTATCTTTATTGTGATCTTATAATATGTTTGCAATTTACATCCACTGTGCTTAAGGAAAAAATCAGCTCTCTCCTCATTTTTACTTGATGATTTGATTACGATCATTAATTCTGAGTCGAAATTGCTTTCAAGTGGTAGAGTTCACCGAATGACACGCTTTCATGTTTATTTCTTATGAAAATGGTAGTGACACGATGGTCGTACATAGAAAATGTTACGCGAAAAGGACGGAACAAAATATCCCCAATTTATTTGAATATGTGTTTACCCATTCTCATAAGATTGAAGCGTCCTATTCATTTCTTAAAACCCCTTTTTTCCAAAATCGTATATGGGAATAGTTCAGTCAAAGGGGGTACTTTTGATGATCAATTGTACAGTAAAAAGCACCCTAAAATGCCAACTTGTGAAAACGATTTGCTCATATGAGCATTTGTTCTGAAGTCTTCGAACACCTTAAGCAATCACGTGATTTGTTTCGCTGCTTTATCCTTGGGGAGGATATGTGCATTGACGCCAGCATGCATTGTTCTTAGGTCTTAACAGATATCTGCTAGTCAAACAAGTATCTTTCAATCGTTGGATTCAGAAGAGAAGCCGTTCACTGTCAACATTTTTGCTCTGCACAATACGAGAAAAGGGCATTGGAGCCTTGTGAATGAAGTGTTACTCGCTGTTTACCTGCTCTCAGTTTCAATACGTAATAGATGCTTTTGTACACGTGGTAGTGAAGTGATAGAGAGGGTCAATCGGGATTTACCGAGCCGAGTCGATTGACCCTCTCTATAAAGGGTTTATAGGATCATCTAGGGGAACTATAGCAAAGATTGGCGGAAAGAAGCTGGGACCAAGTCTAGGACAAATTTGACGAAAGAGAACCAATGGGTTTTGTAAAACTATGTTCAGAGTGATGCATGAACTCGAAACTACTTTCTCAAAAACGAGGCAAGTTAATTGCTAAATGGAACAGAGACAAGTACATGGGATTTCTACTTTAATTTTTGAGCGAACTTAAAAGAGCATATGATGAGGAACAATTTAAAAGTTTCTTGATAAATATTTCGCTTTACGAAAATCTACAATACAAGCCCATAGATATAAAAAACTACTCAAAAATCTGAACAGAAGATACAAAACGTCATCTGGAATTCAAGTATGTGAAGTACCACTTGTCTTCCATTTGGGAATCAAGACTGCCTTTTAAAGCAGACCTTCAACATTTTCTGACACGTTCTAAATTCTACAAGGACGAGTGTATACCCTCCTTGCTACCCAAAATGAATATAATTTTAAGAAAGGGACTTAAATATTCCACTTCTTAAAGTGATTTGACTTATGATAGATCAATTTATATTTCTACGGTTCTTATCGTTAGAACCTCTACGCTCTCTTCATTTGTCTTGATGATCTTTCTTTTATGAAATTTAAAAAATTAAACAAGCACTTACCAGTGTGAAGGTTAATTGGAATTCTTCCTTTGTGGAAATCTCTTTCGCTTATGCTGGAGGACTGTGACTAATGAGGAAGAATTTCTCAACCATGGACTTAAGTTGATATGTTTAGTGAACATTGAATACGCCACAATGCTTGCTATCTTCTTTAAGATCACGAAACACGGCCCCTTGTGTTACATACACACACGGATTGAGCACTGCAACACTGTTTGATTTATGTTTGGGTTGGTAACAATACCTATTGTTCTCTGGTGACCGTTGATGATGCATAGCCCAACCATAGCCACTGATGTCAAAAAACACTAGCTGGAGCATCTTTCGTCTCAAAGCCAGGCCAGTGGTTGACCACCACTTTTGTCCCCATCAAACAAATTTTGTAAACAATGTTACGAAACATGAAACCTTCCCGTGCTATTTTAACTTTTGGAAACTAGTACTTGCGGCCACACTTGTTCCCGGTTGGAAACAATGTAAAGCTCGATCCAGTCTCTTTTAGAGATCAATTGGCATAGCCCAAATAACGAAACTGAATTTTAGCCTCTGTGGATAAGCAAAGCCATGCTTGATAAATTATCATTCGTCCCATAAAAGCTAAGCTATTTATAATATCTTCCATCTTATGTTTTCAATATTGACTGTTAGTGTAAGATGCAAACTAAATTTCCTTACATTCCATTTATGTCAGACGCTGACGACTTTTATTCCATTTTACTGTATTTATTTGAATCCTTCCATTTCTGTTTAAAGGCCCTAAGTTAAAAGTAACAGCGATGAAAATGTCCTCTATCCATGTTTTGTCATCTCTCATCGGTATCATTCGGTTGTTTTTTTCGGTAATTACTTACAAGTCTTGGATTAGTTAGCTATACTTGCATCCTTTCACCTCCCAAAACCAAATCCTATGTTACTTCAATGAAAGAGGGACGGGTGGCTAAAGAGGGTGTATCCCCATTAATATTTATGCTGATCATAGTTGTTAAATCTGATAGCAAACATTAAGAAGGTCAAAGTGTCAGTGAGCCTCTTATCTCTATTCATTTTTAATTTTACAAACAAATTATAGACACAATAGTGTCACATTCTGATGAGGCTTGCATCATAATAGTGCAGATATTCTTCTTTCTCTTTTAGAGGAGACATTGTAGGGAATAACAATGGGTCACGAGCCATTCAGCTGCGTATCAACTTAAAATAGCCACACGTCAAAAATTTGTCATTTAGACTTGAGAACCATTAAAAATAGTATTTGTTATGAACTGCTGGGATGGACTGCTATAAACAGCTGAGTAGAAGTGTTCTGAACTTCTGAGATATATTACTAGCAGTTATGTCTGTTTTAAACTTTGATCAATTGCTAAATGGACACCAATTCATTTGTACAGAAGCTGGTTAGATTGAATCGAAGATAGACTGAATGTCAATGATTGATACAGGCTGTATCTATTTCTCAGCCTTTTTTAAGTGAATCTGGCTACAAAAGAACAGTTATTTGTGTAACCACAACAGGGTGTTGACATTGCGGCCACTGTGGAAATGGTAACTAAATTTGGGAAAGATGGGGCTAAGTACTGCGTCAGAAACTCAGTGTTTGCTCACTGTTTTTAGCTAACATGGATGATTTCTTGCCATTTTCAAAGGCACCGGTCACTTTTTTGTGCTTACAGCCTATTCCCTCTCTTTATCCCATATGCATTACCCTTTACACTCTGTGCCACTGTGACTGATCGTCTTCCCATCTTTTGACAGGACATTCCAGTGGCAGAGATCATCGTGGATATGATCCGTATAACAAAATAAAGGACACACAATGGTCTGGCACGACTTTACTGTAGAATACAGATTTGTTATCCGTTCATTACCCTTGCTGTATACCTGCATGAATTATATCCATCACTTAACTCTCATGACAGTATGCATACTATCCATGCCACACTCCTGAAACACTCCTGTATTTGAAAGCTCGTCTTTCTACTCCATGTTTTGTTCTAAAACAGCAAAATTGAGATTGTCCAGGCTTTTGATCTGCTTTACAAGATCAAGTCTTGCTTCCATCACAGTTGTAAGCTGTAGCTGCTTGCTGTAGATGCAAACGTAAAGAGGATCCTGTTCTTCCCATTCGTTTGTTTCCACTATAGCCATTACTATCTATTCTGATATTCAAAGAAGCATTGATATAGCTAAACTCGTAGAAAAGATCAATTTCGATTCCTTTTATCGTTGATATATTTGGGTCTGACAGTCAAACCATCTCCTTGCACAATACAACAGCTTTCGACTTGCTTATCTTTAATCCAGAGAAGCACAAGACGTTAACAGGTGCCAAAAGCTCCTGATGCTCTGCAAAACATGCAGCAACCAGTGAGGTTTCATCATAAAACAAAAGCATAGGAACTGTTGCTCTTCTTTATTGCCGCTGAGCTGAATCTTTGGATATTGAGTAACTCGCAATCATTAAGAACGTGCAAGTCTGCCCCATGTGTATTGATTTGAAAGCGTGTTACAGCAATTAATGAATTGTACTTATATAAAATACAAATGATACTAGATGTGATACAAGTGGTACATGGTAGCGTAATCAATTGAGAAGAGAAAGACTGAAAGCAATATTCTTTTCCCTGCAAATTGAAAGCAAAATTCAATCTTCTTGTTGGTAAACTCAAGTCCGAAAGCAAGACCCAAGTGGCTCTTCCAGTTTCTCAAATTCGATTTGTTTTGTTCCTCTTTCACATCTAAATCTTTGAATGCAATCTTTACAACTTTCATTCTGAGAGTGGACTTCCTCCTTAAGAGAACCTCCCTAAATTTAGAGATGAAGGTCTATCCTAGTTCTTTAAACAATGGAGACGTTCCAGCATTGTGGGGATCAGAACAGTCTCTGTTTAAGATTAAGTAGAGAGCAATGGCTAATTTGTCCTTATCAGGTTTGCAAAATTTAATCTGCAAAACTCAGACTGTTGATCATTCATGGGGTTCTTATATGCTTCGCTATTCTCCATTCCAATCTTTGTGTGGTTCTACCGACGTATTTTAACGTACGTGATTCAAAATATAAAGTATGATTACTAAAAGTATAACAAGATGTTTGTTCCACATTTAATCTCTATATGATAAATAATTGCAAAGAATTAAACTTTGTTACAAGGGCGCTTTAATAATAGCTAATTTCGCTTCTTCTAGTCAAGTATCATGCATCTTTCCATATTATTGGATTTGCCTCGTTCCTTTGGTCCCATGTGTGATACATGCTTGGGTCGTTATGTCGCCAGACGTCAACGAATGCGAGACTAGATAAAGATGGGATCAGCAGATTGCATCATAGTTTTTTAATCGGTCCGTTTAAGTTGCATGTTGTTGCTACCTCCTTTCATGTTTCCCTATGATATGACAGTGCAACGAAATGAGCTTTTATCAGCTATTCCATTTCAGGGTTAAGCAGAGGATTTCCGTTATAATAACATGGGGCATAGGTCTGCTTCTAGAAGAACATGCAAGCAGGGAAAGGCCACACAGAACAGAGAGGTATTTTGAATATTCTATGGCGTAATTAACATTTCTTGAGAGCCATCCTTGTTCGATTTGTAGGCATGGATTTTATGCTGTTCTTCTGTGATATAGCATCTATGTCGCTGGGTGCTTTAGATCTAATTTGACGTCACGGAAATTTTTCTAAACGCTGAATATTGTTGATCTTACTTAAAAAATGCCATTTCGTTTACAAGGAAGAGAAATCTAGAGAAAAGAATATTGTCAAGCGCCTTTTATAACTGCGAATTCCAACATGGAGGATTTGGCTGTAAACATAAAGCTCGATAGTAGTATTATTCAGAACCCAAGTTTGAAAAGACTCGAGTCCTTGGACTTAGCAAGCTGCAGTTCGTCCCACGTAAACGATAGTGAGGAACGTGTAAACATAGGATCTGCAATTAAACAGATGCTATTTAGAGTCAGACAGGAGATGACGACGTGGAGTAAACATAAAAAAGATGTAGAGTATATTCAGCAACAAATCAAGAATGCGAAAGGTGTGATGCTAAAGATGAAGTTGCAGCTCTCAAATAAGAAGAAAAGTTTAACGAACGTGAAAACAAAGTTGGATCAAGCCATAAACTCACAAGTAAATATTATATCAAAGTTGAAAGTTCAGGACGAGATAAATGCAATATATGTAAATAAGGCTGCAGGATTTATGGCAAATTTCAACTCTTACAATATGAAAAATAGACAAGACAATGAAAGAAAGATTGATTTGGTTGAGGATGCCGAAGAGTCTTTCTCAAAGAATGTAACTCAAAGAGTAGAAGAGCTGAAGAGTGAATTTGAAGATCTTAACAGTTCTATTGAAGCCCTGAATAGGGAAGAAGATAGAATCTGTAAAAAGTTAATTCTGATGGAAGATGAAGTACATGATGCAATCAGGGTGCTAAAGAGTTCAATGCCCACAGGGATTGAAGAAGATGATGTTGAGACTATGGGAAGAGAGAAGCATGTGAAAATATTTAAACTTCAAAAAAATCTCATTAGTCTTTTGAAAGATTTCAAAGAATTGATAACATCAAATTTGATGGAAATGAAGATGCTACAGGACGAAGAAGAAGACATGTTAAAGGAGAATAATGTTTTGAAAGGAAAACAAATTGGACTGCAGCAATCATTATCAATCCAGAAAGAGGATACTTTGGCTATGGAAAACGAGGCAGCAAGCTTGCTTGAATCTGGTTGCATCGCTGCACTTTCATGTTTGCCCTTACTTAATGAAGCTGATACATTCAAATGTGAAAACAAACAACTGGATGTGACAATCAAAGAAAAGTTACGACTCATAGAATCCCTTGAACAAGTTAAGTATGACGTCGAAAATGAACAGAGTGAATTACAATGCCTTACTGATGCTACTGCAAAGGATGTTGCCGTTCTGGAGAAAGAATACACAGATTCTGACAGTCGCTTGCACTTATCTTGCTTTCGAAGTTTATTTAGTTGTATTCAACGTCGATGAACTAAAGAGGTCTGTCACTACTGTCTTTAATATCGTCTTGTACTTGTTTCCTGTCACCAAAATACATCAACTCAAATCTTGAAAAGGGTATTTTTAAATTTGATGTTCTAATTTTTAACTTCTACATTCCTATAATTAAAACTGCACGATATAGCCGTAATGAGATATAAAATAACAACTATACCCATCTTTAATATGCTACTAGAGATTGTTCTACTTGGGGAAGTTGCTGCATATGTTCTCAATACATTGTCAAAGCCAAAGGATGTTGTTATCTGCTCGAAATAGCGGAAACATTTTAGTACAAAATGAATTCTCTATTTCGTGCGGTTTTATTATTCTGTACCATCAACAAACATTCCTATGATTGTAGAATATTATAATTAAATTTCGTACAATATATTAACAGTCGGAAGTAACGAATGACAATCTTACCCTAACCCTACCTTAAAATGATCAATTCGTAAAAACTTTGTGGGATATGTCTTTACAATCACATTACAAGCTTGAAAAAATCAACTTGATATTCTGGTATTGGAAGAGGAAACCAGAACTTCGTTAATAGTTGATGTTGCTTGCCCATTTGATCTTAGTTTGGAGGAGAAGGAAGCGCAGAGGCTAGAGAGATAATAGGAGTTGAAGAGAAAGGTAAAAAGAATATGGACGTGCAACAATATGGACAGAATTCAAATTATAGTCGGTGCCTTTGGGACAGAAATAATAAACAATCTTTGGTTTTGAAGAATTGATTAATAAGCTGGGTGTTAAGGTTGGCATTGATTAATTGCTTGTTTATTAGGGCAGCGCCGATTTTGAGAAATTCCACCAGTTGTATGTTTGGTGTGTGAATGTTGATGGTAAAAGCTAGTACTTGATAGCATAGGATGCTTCTTTTAGAGCACTCCCGTGAATGCGTTGGTCGCGCATGCCGTTGTTAAACTATTTTTTCTTTCTGATATATCTGTCTCAAAAAGTAGAATCTCATAACTATGCAGAATGTAACCAAAATGCCTCCACAAGATTGAAAGTGTCAGGTAATTTATACAATGGATATAGTTACGTGTGATGCAAAAGAGAATTAAGTGCAACTTTTTAAACTTTTTTTTACAAACAGCTTTTAACACATAACCAAATCTACTTTATTTGTGATAAACTAGCTATTCCTGACAACAAATACCCCGATCAAGGTAATGTCGTGCCATTGACAACTAGGAAAGTTAAAGACAGCACTTCGTAAGTACGTAAAAGGTGAAAGCACGAACAGACAACCACAACAAAGCTTCGATGGTAGCATCAAATACGTCTTCTACTGCTCCGAATTTAATACACAGAGCATTGTTGCATTCTTACGTACTTATTGTGTCGGCCTCAGCAGATTGACAGTTCGCCCTCTACCCTGGGTCTTTCATGCTCCCAGTGGTCATGTACGGGCTTCTACATAGCACTACTTCTGGGTACTTAGATCTAGATGTCGATAGTTGTGAATCGCTAACGTTGCTAATTCACCTGAAAGTTGTATGCCTAAAACAACTGAAGCTACTTTGGTAAAACTTGCTTGAAATATCGTCTTAGAAATTTCTAACGCTAAGCTTGCCTTTACGCATTTAGTAGACAATCAGAAATATTACCCATTGATAATCATTCTTTTGAAATGAAATGGAACTTGTGCCCATCTTGTATCTTAGGACCTACTATGAGTGAGATGTCGATTAAAGGTAGGCCGAGGGAAACTTTTTGAAAATGAGAAATATTATTGAGTTTCACGAAAGAAGACAATCTGAATTAAAACGGCACCTAATATCGTATAGAATGTATACGGATGACCGCTTCCGTATAATGAGTAAAGCTAGGTCTGCTTTCACCTAGTGGTCATCGAATCTGTCCACATCAAAGCAAGAAAACCGTCTTTTTATCGGGCCTTTTCAGATAGCCATTCCGTTCCACAGACACTGATTGGTCAAAGCAACACTAATCTAGCAGTAAGAGTTCTGAATGCATACTTTTAAAACACAGTTGGGTATAAGTTTCATTGATGTCTTTTCGATTTCTATTCTGATGTTGTACTCTGAGAAGTGTCAGACGAAAAAGGCTTTTAATTTTTTTGTTATCTCCCGCAGTTTTATTTTATACGTTTTTATGTAGGCCTACATTTTCTATCTACATAAAAAGCACCAATGGATATAAGCCTGCTAAATCCATTCCATTATGTCTATCGACTGTTAAACCTCCTACGAATTCTGGCACGATTTCTCCAGTAATTTACCTTTGCAACAGTTAACCCTTTTACTTTAAAAAGAATTTTTAACGTTTCTAATGCTGAGTCGGCTACTTTATGTATGTCCATTTTCTCACACAAATAACTCTCGTACGTCATGCCATTTTGATTTCTAGAGTATTTTGACTAACATTATTTCCTTTGCGAAGCAAAAACGCGCCAGGCGTACTTACTTTCGCCATTCTTAAAAGAAAGGTATCCCAGTTAGTAGAAATTCCCCACCCTCAAGTTTGACTGCTCCAAAAATGATGTTATGATGCCAGAAAATAGATTGTATAAGTCGGAATTAACTGTTTTTTAATATTTAATCATGCATTCAAAAATAAACAAAATCACAAACTTCGATTACGGCAGATAATCGATCATCGTAGAAATTCGATCACTGCCTTGTGATCAATCATTTCTGAAGGGCAGAGAATCGATCATCGTCTTGAAATCAAGGTAGTCGATTATATTCATGAAAACGAGGTCTTGAAAGATCGTTCTGCTTCAGAGATAATCCAAGGTCCAACCATCTTTCTCTTAATCGATGTTCGGTGGACAGCCCTACTCGCTAAGTTGCATTCTACGTGTTATTATTTAATCATTGAGTTTGTGGTTTAGTGTACGGCTGCTACAGTGTATGTTTAATGCCTTCCGCAGCATTCTATCGTATGCCGAGCTTTCTTGTCTTTCTGACAACGTCTAGCTTTCACATCCATAGAGTACGATGGAGTTCCTGGTGACTTACAAATTCTCAAAAACTTCAAAAGAGCGCTCAATTACAATTCTTAACCTGACTTTTCATGCTGCAGAAAAGGTCTCTTAATGTCATCAAAGTTATAAAAAAAAAGCAAACACATTTCTATCAAACGTGTCCGCTGTCTATTTCACGATCGTGTCATCTCCTTCCCCGATATTATCCATGCTGCCAACATAATCGTTCTGCTCTGAGGCAACGTTACAGTCTTTTTTAAAAATAAGAACGAGGGAATCTGACTTGAGGCTTCATAGTCTTACTTCCAGCCCTCATTACAACCTAAAAATGCTTTTATATTTTCTTGTCACGACAAAAATAAAATGCTGTGTCATACTATTAAAGGATCCACAATGAATCACATGTATATCAATTGAGCAATAACACGTGACGTTATTTCCTCTTATGCATTTGTATTCATTAGGTGCCCATCAAAGATTAAACTTATCGTTTCATTTCCAATCCCAGCCTCAGCTTGTTCTTAAATTGCTCTTGTCTTGGCCCAAAACTCAGCCTTAATGTTTTTAGAATACTGTTCGTGTGTAAAGAAAAAGGGGATATGGTCATGTGGGGCATGTGGAAGTGTTCGGGCTGTCTCTAAGATAGATGGTGATGGGATTTAGGTAGACCTGCGGGTTGCAGGGTTTTATTTCTCCATAAGAAATCAGTACTTGAAACCTCTCTCTGCAGACGATATCCGGCCGATCAAAAACCTTACATGTTTGTAAGTTGATTGTGAGGATTCTCAGTCGCTTTCATCACCACCCAACCCCACCTTTCGGTCACGGCAGACGGACTATAGACAAACAGATGTGAAACCCAAACGGACATACATTTTATGTATGGGAAAGTTGACAATGTCCGCTATAAATAAGGATAATTTAGGGTGGAAATCTCAGATGTTAAGAAAATAAATCGTCCAAAAGTCAAAATAGTTAGGAGAATAGCCAAGAGCAGAATAAAGTAGGAAAAAATCTGTTTTCCGTGCATTTTTGAGAATTAATGACTATTACCGCGAAATGTTCTCAGATCACGGCAGAAATAAAAACCTGAAGGTAAAATGCTTTGATCAAAATTTCCAAAGTCTTAATGGTATTCGACAATAACAGGCACTCATATTTATGATGCAATGCACCAGGTAAGAGTCTTGAGCATTCTGAAAAATGAAGTTTCGAGAACAAAAATAAGGTTTTATGACTTCACAGAGACAGGTGCTAATAGCTAGGATGAAGCTACATCTTCGTCCGGTATGAATTGGACATCACTTCTGTCCTCCACGAATACGGTTTCCCCTTTATTGTCCACTTTTTACTCCGATTCACCCCCTGTATCTTCCGCAGGAGTAGCATAATTTCCGGCTATTAATTCACGTAACCTCTCTAGATATCTATTTTTATCGTCCTCTATTATGGAATGTCATTTTCACGATTATCTCTAGACCCCCCTTGGGAATAGGGGAACAGCGGTGATTGGAATAACGGACTTTTTTAGTATGTAAAAATTTTAAGAAAATTGGAGGAGGAGAAGACAACAAGTGGGGAAAGTACAGAATGTGGACTCTAGAAGAAAAGAGATAGATCCGTTTTTATGTAGCCAAGACTTCTGTAGTTAAAACCGTAAGGGACTGAAGTAACAAGTATCCGGGATTTTCGATTAGACGCTTCAGACCCAGAGAAGATGATGAAAAAGATGGAACAAGGACGGCCAACTCTTCTCCCTGAAGAAATCATGAAGAAACCCAAAAGCGTGGTGAAGTTCCTTCGACTTAAAGCTTCTCCAGTCATTAGTTAGGCTGTTGACAGTGAATCGAAGGGTATTATTTGAGGCGAATGATCGATCGATAATTATCGAGAACATAGGATATTTGACTCTCAAATATCAGTAGGGGCGCAAAGTTCTCTACAGTATAGAACAAGAGTGGGGGAAATGACAAGAATGAAGGGTACAATTGGAAAGATACCGGTAAGTCATGGTTTTAAGTGAAACGGAACTACCAACGAGAAATCAAGTTGTTGCAGAGCTGACACGACATTCCCTATGATATCATCATTGACTTTGATCCAGCTCCTTTATCGTACGTTTCGCTCCCTAACCATACGTTGGAGGTGCAAGGTGCGATGTCAGTACCACTGGTTGGCAAGGGGAAGAAAAACAAATCACGGGTACTTTTACGGTCACAAAGTCAGGTTTATTTTTCCTTATGCAAATGATTTACGAGGGAAAGACCAATCGGTGTCATCTGAGAGGAATTGAGCTCCCACAAGGGTTCAATATCACTCACCCTGAAACTCATTGGAGCAA
The DNA here is from genome assembly GCA_010016065.2 of Carybdea cf. marsupialis auct. non (Linnaeus, 1758). Classification (NCBI taxonomy): domain Eukaryota; kingdom Metazoa; phylum Cnidaria; class Cubozoa; order Carybdeida; family Carybdeidae; genus Carybdea; species Carybdea cf. marsupialis auct. non (Linnaeus, 1758). Next base: position 3,406 of record JAAAKL020004160.1, on the reverse strand, counting down.
TGAAGAGAATGTAATTGAACACCTCGAAACGATCATTCTCCCATATTTTCAAAAAGAAGGAAGAGCTAGGACTTCTTCAAGATCAGAAGCCACTCCTAATTTATGATGTATTTAAAGGACAAGTTACCTATAGAGTATAGAAATTGAAGAATACAAACCATTGTGTCAGCATGTATGTGCCACCCAATCTAACGCATATTTCCAGGTTCTCGGCTTGTGGATTAACGGGCATGCGAAGTAGTTCTTGAATAGGAAGTTCAGTCGATGGTACACTGAATAGATAACGAGGCAACTTGATCGTGTTGTTGACATTTACAACGTCAAAATAGACACCACACTTGCTGTGATGAAACCAATTCATGTCCACTGGCTTATCGGTTTGTATTACAATCTTTGTAACTCACAGGATCCGAGCAAGCAGGAGTGAGGCTAATAGTCAAGATTTGGAATTTAAGGACCCATTTGCAGATTTGGAGTTATTGACTTTGACATTTTATCTGATGTGTTGAAGTTGACACTTTTTCAACAACATAAGTATGTTCATATGTATATTCATACAACATGTAATCATTGAAAAATTATAGATATTTATGACCCTCCCGTTTGGGATTGTTTCTGCCGTCATAAAGATACGCTGAAATAAGTCTTTCGAATATACATGTTTCTTGGACACAGTTCTACATGCAGAACCACCGACATTGGAGATTGGTCTTATCTTCTGTTCATACGTCATCCTTTCCCCAATAAGATAAATTCGCCAAATTCGGGTAGAAGTAAGGCACTTTCAACAACGTTTTTCTAAACTAATCTCACTAAAAATGTTGGAGACCTGCCTACTACAGGGTTAGCTCCGTATAATTGACTCTACCCAATCTGTCAAGATGGAAAACAAACCTCTTCCTCTTCTATTTTTAACCAAAATGATAGATAAAAATTCAACTGTACCCACAAACTACCTTTAAAAATAAAAGTAATAATAAAAGAGTGTGGAATGAACAAGTGCGAATTTTAAACCAAGGTTTAAACACTAGTGTTGAATAAATTAGGGTTAATTGAGGCGATTGATAAGAACTATGTCATTTTCTGTTCGATTATAAAAGGCATAGGAAAGTTAGAGGATCTCACCTGAACTTTCCTTACCTCAATTAAAGTCCTCAGAACTTGGTCACTGAACAACTGTGAACACTTTTATTCTCGCAGTTTTCAATATCTTCACGGTTCTGATTTTTGTCCGAGATATTTCGGAAACGTCCGAAATATAGTGCAAAAATAATTTTGTCCAAAATTTATTGTCCAAAATATAAGTGTCCGATATATAATAGCCGGCAAATTTTGCGGTTTAATGGGGTAGAATGGGCCCCATAGTGACCCGAAAGACCCTTGTTTTCATTTTACGGTCAATACTGGGATTCTTTCCATTTTGTTAATGGCTTTCAATACTATGCCCTTTTCAGGTATTAAAGTCTTGATCAGAATTTAAAATATGTGGTTCTAGAGATCTGTAGTCTTCAACTCATTTGAGAATATCGTTTGCGAGGGTTTTGATTTCAGTGTGATTGCGGATGTTGATTGGGATATCTTTTTGTTTCATTCAGATAAATAACAGCGTAGTTTGCTGCTGTTTCGAGTGTAAAGAGAAGAGCCTGTGCATTTATCAGGATATCTGATATCAGTATACTTAACCTTTGTCACTCACGGTCTATCACAACAGCAGGTATTCTGCTACAACGACTTCCTTACAATCTCACTGTTTCCTAGACAAGCGTGATATTCTAGTGCAGAAGAACAAAAATTGTAGACATCAGCCATTCTCGACCCCCTAAGTCGGGCCCTACACGTAACCAATCTTTGCAAGTCTGAAACATTCATTCAATAACACAATAATACGTGCGAATTTCATATTGAACAAAACATACAAGTCTCAATATACGACGTACAGAACCGTAAGAAAAATACTACACAATAAGGGGGTCAACGTGGGGTGCTTCAGTGGGCTGTTGAAAGTTCGAGAAATCGGGTAATCCTCTGCTCAACCATGATACGTTGGTAAAAAATGATAGCGCCTTTCGAAGAGTGACAAATCGGCAAGCACTAAAGGAATCAAACTGCCAAACCATGTGTTTCCAATGGAGAAGTAGCACGTTGTCTTGCTTCAGAGCCGGGACTCAACGATTTGCACAGGTTCAGATCCATTGCAACTAATTCCCAGCTGTCTACACTGTGCACATTCTAACACATGTTGCATAAATTGCCAATATATTCTTTTCATTTTCTCAATATTGCGTTTTTCCTCTTCAATCTTTAATTGGAGTATTTTATTGGCATCTTCAAGACGACTCATGTTTTCCTTTCTGAAAGAGATTAAATTTGTTTAACTATACTACATCGATGCACCTGTTGAAGGGGTAAACAGTTAAGCAAGCTCGTCTACAAGATACATTCCAATCAGATTAGATAACAAAAGGGATCATTCTAGAACCAAACATATCAGAAGTAAATTTGAAACATTAAAAGAAAAAAATAATTATTTGTAGAATCACAATGTTTCACGCCAACTCACAGAAAAACCTAAGGGCCTTTTTCTAATAGTAGACAGTAACAGAGACAGATAGTAAACACTACTTTATGCTTAGTCACATGACGGATATATGTTTTATAAACTTGTCTGCAGATAATTAAAAATCCGGGGTAAACGAACGTGGTATGAAGGGAATGCTATTTATTACAATTGATCTCAGTATGATGGAGAGTTTGCCTGAAATAAAGAAATGTATAATCATTGTGTGCACTACACAGCGAAGTCACTGATGGTTTGGTTTGTTGTACAATTACACCACCACGCGTTTTTTCGTATCGTTACCCACCTGATTTCAACCAAATTGTGTGATGGCACCACGCTAAAATCAACCATCAGAGACGTTCTTGCAAACCGTTCTTTCATAATTACGCTTGTTATTGAGGAAACAGATTACTCATTTGGTAAATTACAATATTAAACTGAGAGCAAATTTCAAGTTTACAAAATAGAAGGTCACGATGTCTATGAAAATCCTGTTTAATTGATCTTTTATTTTCACTGAAGAACCTATTTCAATCAATATATTATTACAAAGCGGTAGGGAAAACTGCATAGATGAGTGTTCCACAAGATGAGCAATATATCGTCGAGGCAAAAGTAGGAAGGAAAAAACGGGATGGATGGCAGGAAGAGGAAGCGATGACTTCTTGCACAGTAGTCTCAACGACAGTATTTATGAAGCAGACGTTTAGTAACGTAAGCATGTTCTCGGCACATTCTCATCCTCCTGGCTTTCTCTTTAGAAATAATTTCTTGAAATTCGATCGGAAATAAAACAACTTTACTGTAATACGAAGGGGAGGCGGTAATATTAAAGTTAGGAGTCAT
>JAAAKL020004159.1:0-21536 GCA_010016065.2 Carybdea cf. marsupialis auct. non (Linnaeus, 1758) | reverse complement strand
AGCATTATCAAGCATTGATATTTATTGAGACCTTTATGAAGTATTGATAGCATGATAAGGTGTTTTTAACGGAAAGATAGTGAGATGGCCTCTAGGAAAGTTCACAACTAATAGCAAAACGGCACTGAAAATAGGTAACTTTGCTTAAACGTATCATAATTAAACGTAAAGATATACAGAAATGTGTTTGGTAGGTGTATCAAATGGGTAACATTAGCGAATTTTAACTAATTAATTGATTCCAGCTTTCCATGGGATAATACGACTAAAAAGAACATAGTAAGTTGCTATATGTTTAATCATGTTGATGTTAAGTATAATTGGCACAGCAATAGAATAGCAGAGGATTGATTGGCTTGATCTAAACCCTGGGATATTTAGGGACATTATAAGATTATCGTGAATAGATACTAGAGAAGTAGAGAACTATGTTACCAACAGAAGGATTATTCTAAGATGGGAGCTGCAATGTACAAACTATTAAAGGAGAATGAACTTAGGCATTCTTCTATAAATAACTTGATGCAGGCACCCTTAAACGTTGATAATGAATTGTGCTAGGAATGTTTTCGACTTTGATAGTGTAGTGTGGTGGCCATCATCTCATAAAGTAAAAGGACGCAGTACAAAACATATTTCAGTTTGGAATAAATTTTGATAAGTTCTTAAAGTATAGAAAATCCTAAAAAGTTTGTTGAAGGTTGTGCTCGTATTTACTACTTAATGCTCCATTTATCACCCAAGCAAGTAAAAAGACTCTCAATGCCTTTCTAATAACTACTGCGTGGGTAGCACATTCATGTCTTAGGGAATTACTGATCTAGTGTATTCTGTTGTACACAGGATTGCAAAGTAAGCTGATGTCACAAAAACTTAGTTTATATTCTGGTCAATGACGTCTGTCTTGGACCTTATCCGATGCAACAGGGCATTTAACAAGGGGATCCCTTCTTCACCTATGTGCTTTGACAAGTCTATAGGTAGTCAAACCCTGCTGCCTCTCCAGCATTTATCCTCCTCATGGAACCCCCTACTTCTTTTTCTATGTTCTTCGCCTTGTTTCATCCCTAAAGTGGGCCTAGCTCATTTTCCACACTTAAACGGGATTGTAAATCTCCTTTTTCATCTTTCCTTTACTTTTCGTCATCCACAAGTAGCAACCCCTCGTGTTCCTTTGCCAGGTCTACTTTTCTACTGCTCTTATAACTCCTTTGCCTTTCATTAAGAGACCTTGCACATTATCTTTTCTCCTACATTAATTTCGATCGTATCATACCACTTCCATCATGCCTTTTCCTGTGACTTCAACACCTTCCTTTTGTCTTCCTGCTCGCTTTCTCTGTAAGTATCTTTTACCGTCTAATCCCTTCCATCGCCAATACATCCTAGAAAGCTTCCTTCTTGTTCTTGATGGTTTCCTGTACCTAATGGCCATGGCTCACTTCCTTGGTATGGGGCTTCCCTCGTGGTTCAACATACTTTTGTCTGCCGCGTCGGAGGAGTGCATTCGAAGTAGTAGCAAAAATTCGTAAGAATCAAAGTCTACCTAATAAATTAATTGGTTACAAGAGTTTGTATAAAACAAATGAGAGGGTACGTCAACCTTGTCCCAGGGTTGCCAAGACCCCGCATGCCCTATCTGTTGTAGTTCCAATCTAAATATTCCAATCTTTTATAACTGGTCTATTCTGCCAGTAGGGCAGTCCTTTCCTTCTCACCTTTACCGAATCAAACGAATAGTCTGGCGTAAAGTGAGAAGATTGCTATTTCCTAAATGGAGAATATCACACCCTTCCTTCCATCTTAAATCTGGCTGTTCCTTTTAAAAATACTAGAGTCAATAATAAACAGCTCTGACATTTATTTTATGCCTTGCTGTTCACGACAAAAAATAGAAAACATAGGATGAAGAATGTTTACTAAATAAGTCATTAGATGCAGATTAAAAATCGCAGGTCATGTAAGGAAAATTCGAAGCCATTGATAACATGTTATGGTGTTTTAGGTTTGGTTTAATCAGACAGCTCTAAGGTGATATTTACTTCAGTTAAAGGAAAGGAATTCCTACTTGTTACTGAAAGTTTTCATGCTGACAGTTAAGAGCTAATGAATTAGGAAGAGTTGTTCATAACAGATTTATTGAAATATATGTGGACATCTTACTTTTTCCATTGGAGTCGAGATCACTGGTATTTATGCCAGGGGATCTAATCAAAGAAAGTACAGGTGTCTCGACGCAATTAGGGATGAGAGTATCCGTTAGTAATGAGTTGAACAAATGATCTCTTTAAAGTACAAAATATACACTGTTTACTTCATCATGGATATATGCGCCATATTTTAAGATTTCAAGTACATAAGTCTGGTAGCTCACTGAGAAAAAAATTAGAGATAGTTATTGTTACAGCACTGAAAAGACGGCAATACGGTGTTTAAGGTATGTGTATTGGTGTTTCTTGCCGGAGTAGAAATCAATAATGTTTTCAAACATACCTGTGTAGTCGTTTAATAACATGGACGTTTATTGTTGTATCTTAGTACCTGTTCAAAGCCTCCAAACAAAAACTCTAGTTATCAAGGTATTCCTTACTATCTTAATAATTATGCTTACGTTTTACAGATTACCTCTTAGCCTTTTCAACGTTAACGTTGAACGTTAACGTTATATGAAAGTCATTTGGCACACATTGCTATGCGATGTCAGTAGTAGAAGCAGTGTAACATCAGATATAGCATCAATGGTAAGAATTCTTAAACATGCCAAGAGGCTTGAGTGACAATCTTGTACAATGTTTAGCATTCTCCATAACAGTAATATCGTATTTGCGATGCAGTTTGTAACAATTTTAAAGTGGCAGGTTTGGATAAAATAATGTAGAAATACGAAAATACGGTTAAGGTAAACATGAATGATCATTGTAAATGGAATCTGCTTTTGTATCATTAATGCTACTCACTTCAGAAAGAAGGATTTATCGTCCAAGAAATTTTTCAGTAAAATAGGGAAGGCGCATGACGCTCAAAGTTACATACACCTCTAAACTGACCTGTCACTCCTTTCTAGTTTTTAAAAGAAATGGTAACGTATGCAGTAAGCAGAAAAGCATTACATTGTTGTTTTGTGATTGAAGAGATGTATGAAATCCCACAGTTTGCATCAAGACCTCAAAATATCAATGCAATTTATTAAAACCAACGATTGGGAATTTCTAAACTCTTATCAGAATGGTTCATTCAAATAATGAGAGAATAGCAAGCGTAAGCGTTAACAATGTACAGTTGGTTGCGAGACGCAGTTTGCAACTGAAAAAAAAAGCGCCCTCTCGAAGATAGTTACTTGACCGTAAGATACAAAGGATTTGGAAATGTACTTTGTTGTAAAATATGATGGATCTGAATATTTCTATTTCCATTGTTGTCATTCAGATGGCATCCATCACTTTATTGCAGAGAAATGGTTATAATATGTACATTTCCTACATTGCAGCTGAAGATAAGGTGACAACTTGTATATACTAAATAGGTTCTGCTACATCAAGAGAGTTTGCTATTTAGTTGTTTCAGAGAACTTAAATATATTTATATCACTCCACATATATACTTAAGTTAAATTTGTTTGGAAATGGCGACCTACATTATTGCTCTTAAAGAAGTTGAACATAGCTGAAAAAAATATGAAGGAAACTTAGTCAGTGGGTGTTCGATTGTCGACTTTGATTAAACTATTACTTTGCTGTTACATATTTATGACCAAGAAAAGTATTGTTTATATTTTCATGATTTGCCTGCTGCCCTTAAAGATTTATAATCCCCAATTCATACGGTTGTGACTCCAGGTACCCCACTGCATGCAACTGATCACAGAATATTTTGTCTGACTCATTCACTAAGAGCAAGAACGTTTTCTTACGTAGTTATTATATTGATTAATATTAGAAGGCATCAATTAATATTTGTAAACCCGTTAAAATAAAGTGTGATAAGACCTGAATCATGACACTCTAAAGTAGAATTTTATATCAAAACACAAGATTTTCAGACATGGTAATCTCTCGTAGACAAGTAAAAGACGTAACGTTTATTTCGGAAACCACGATTCTTTCAGACGCACGAGTAAACTAGATTCGATATGAGTTACTGACTTGACAGAACGTTTTCATTGGAAGAGCTTCTTTTATTTCGAATTGAAGGTCTGATTTGAAAATGTTCATTCATTAGTGAGTGGTTAGGGAAAACTATAATGACACTCACTAAAATCGTGTTTGTCGAATGTCTCAAGGCCAATTTCAGTGTTTAGAAGTAAACAATGACTTGCTCTTCGTATAAATATGATCACCCTATTCGAGCTATTCTCTAAGGTAATTAAATGAAACGTTACTATTATATTCAAACGCTGTTTGGCAGATACTCATATTCAAGTCTATGTTACAGTACTGTCATGTGAATGCTGGGTCAAATTAATAAAATCGAAACTAGAAATCGAGCATAGACATAATGAGATGGAGCCATATGGCATGATTTTGAAAATTACCAGAAAAAAACATACCTTAAAACAGTCTTTTCTCTACAGCCTAACCGATTTGATTTATAATTAGGAAGCCTTCTCTGAATAGAAATTTTTTAATTACTTTGAAAAGAGAGTTGATCTAGGATTTCCAAGGTGGTCAATCACTAGAATCCATTGGGAAAGGAAGTGCTGGCTAACTATGATTGTATTTAAGACACAATCAAAGGTCTTTTGGCGTCAAAAATACGAAAAGGATAAAGCAAAATCGTTGTTTCTTAGGAAAAGAACAGGAAATTGTACTGACATAATTACAGCTTTGCTCATTTTAGTAAAACCCACAGCGTACAAAATAGAAAACAGTCACCATAACATTGCGAAAGTCTTCTGCCTTCGATTTCACCGTCCTAACATTTACTGGAGATAGCAAAGGTAGAGTGTGGGACGCTTGTCGTAAATTCCTAATTGTCTGCAGTTATGCATAAACTTTATAAAAGTACGCAGAATACAAATACACTCCCTAGCAAATAAATTCAAAATATCGTAAAACGGCGCATGCGGTAAACATATATTGACTAATAATTTTACAATTAAGGTGGCGTGGTATATCACTGATGAATAACCCAAGATTTCCATGTAGACATCAGCTATCCTTTCATCAGTTACTGAGGAGGCAGATTTTATCTGATCTGATTTTTTTAAATTGAAATAACCTATGACCCTTAAACTACGTATTTTACGTCAACTTTGCGGATAACATGGATATATTACACATTGCGAAGAAAATAAATTATAGATCGTCTAAAATTTACTCAGCTTACGTGTTATAAATCTATTCTTTCAATAGAACTCAACAATTAAAGTCGTAAAATTACCTGTAAATGCTCTATTTCCCTGAACTATAATGACGCTGCCTGCTGCCGATGGGCCATCAAGATCAGTAGAAACAAAAATTAAAAGTCATGAAAAAGAACGAGGCAATGATGCTTTTGCACTCCTCATCTGGGTACGACAGCAGCAGATGTGCACGCTCTTCATTCTTAGTGACTTGGTTGATGCACAGATACTTAATATTAGATAGTTTGTTATTTCCTGTTCTCTGTACTCTCTGTTCACCGTGAAAAAGTTGAAATAGTTTTATGACGTCGTTTTCGGCTTACTCTTCCATGGGAATTCGCCTACCCGCCCATACTTGTTGTTAAGTATTCCTTACAGATCCGCTCATGTGAGAGTTAAGGCATATAGCAGCCGACACATGGGTAAAACATAGCTTTTTGCAACTTAAAAATATACCACTTTTACACCTCGGTATGGAGAAGGAGGGTCGCGTAAAAATATTACTTGAGAATCTTGTAGTAGATATGGAACCAGATCCTCTATATCTGAAAACCCTTAAATCACGAGTCAACTACATTCCACTCTGTCTGAAACAAAGTTTTGAAAAGTGTTTACAGCCAATCTTAGATTAGGTAAGATGATCCTAAGATACTTTGCTTGTTTTCCCCTTACCCTACTACTTGATATGTTAAAACTCTAGGTTTTCTTGAGAAAACAATTAAGTAAGATCATCAGGAGCCGTTATTCAGCCTCGTCTTCCGCAAGATAATTGTAGAAAATCATCTTAAGCTTGCGTTTTATAAAGAGATTCCAAACCAGAAGGTAGATGACACTTTGGTGAACAAGCATTTGTGGATACATACAATTCATTGTTGAAAGAAATCACCTATACATTTCTAGGTGGGACATTGCACCTCTTGCCCATACACCGGAACCACCACTGAAGATTATGATGATCAATACAAGGATATGTATTCCCCCTCTTCTTCTAGTGTAAGCTACATGCAAACCACAGACACTATAAAAGTGGTGAATGACAAATGGGCTTCCGAAGACTTTAGAATGAACAATTTCGTGAAAAATATCAGAGTATACTTTAATTTATATGTTGATGTTATTCATTTGAAAACTACATCAAAAATTGCAGGCAGCTGAGTAGTATCAAAGTATAGTGTTAAAAGCATAAAGGTACCACTATGGCTTCTCTCCAAACTTCAATATGTAGCAGCAAGCTCTTTTACTGGCCATAAGTACGTAAAACGTTATGAAAATTTAGGATTTGTTGGATGTTTTTCCATTAAGAAGATGATACACTTTTATGTTTTAAAAATGTTTATATAATTCTACATGAGAATAATGTACCAAAAAGTATGAAAGTCGAACTTCATGAAGCAAGCAGATAACTGACACTTTCTGTTGTAAAAGCAACAGTTTATAATTGAGAAAAAGACATATCAATAACTACCATTTAATTAGCTCCTAGGAGTGTCTTGCACATGGCCTCTTTTTGCAGTGCTATACAGTTCTGAAACTTTCTTATTTCTATTTAGGGCCTGTATTAAATACTAAAATCACGTTATGGCGACATTTAAACTTGTGGCTTCTCCCTTACTAAGACCCAAAAGCGGTATTTCCAAATGGTAGATTCCAGTTCATTACGTTTTCTCTAAAACTATTGCCTTTTTGAAACGTTATCTTGTAACACTCTCATTTGTAATTGGAAAGGGTTGACTTCCTTCCTTTAATTCTAGTAAGAATTTCATTTTTTTTTATTTTTAGACAGTATTTACAGCAAAATTTTCAAAAATTTTTGGTGTTTTTTGCTTTTGCCAGTTATCAAGCAAGCCATATATTATGGCAAATGACCTTCTTATAATATATTTACATGCGATATGACAACTTTTCCCTTTAAGCAAGTGTCCTAATGGAAGCACTAAAACAGTTTGTTACAGAAGAAGTTGGTGAAGATAAGAAAAAATCAAGATGAAAGAAAAGCGTAAGCATCCTCTCAAAAGTACGTATGTGCCCCATTAATGGAAACATGTACTTAATAAAAAGTCTTATTGTTAGCACATTAACAACAATTTTGCTGGGTCAAATGATTGCCCTTAACTAAAGCGATTGTGAAAATTCAATGTTCAGGATTTCACTTTCTTGTTTATATGAATCATCCCTTTTCTACAAATAAAGAGAAAGAGTGAAAATGCTACTACCGGGACTCGAACCCGGGACCCACGGAATTGCGCCGTGCTGTTCTACCAACTGAGTTATGATAACCTGGTAATAACATAACATAGTTCACTTTTCTCCAGTTGACACCTCAGCTCCCAATACTTCACCACTTGATATCGTCATCCAACAGCACGCTGCGATTGCCAAGGTCACGGGTTCGAATAACGGTGGTAACATTTTCACTTTTCTTTATTACTCTTCTAGCTTGACATTTTGAGTCCTCTCTTTTAATTCGTCTCTGCAAATTACAATGGAGTAATTACACAATGGGGCACTGCTCTTCCACCAAATGAAATTAGAAAAAGAGGGACTCCACATCACAACATCCGTATAAAGAAAGACAACGAATAATGGACATCTTTGCAATGTCAAAGTCATGAACATAACAAGTAGAAATTGTATTGTCACTTCTAACAAACATGCTTCACCGGGCACGCACCTTTTGTCAACAAGTGACATCTACAATGAGGAATGTAAAAATGTTCTCTTTCCCTTTTCCAAATTTCAATACCGAAAAGTTTTAATAGAAAGAACAATTACAGCTTTCAACAGGGATAGTCAAATTCTTCTTGAGAAGACACAGGACAGTGCCATGCGTTTTTCTATTTCTTTTGTTAGCCAGAACTGATGTCGTTAGACATCAAGTGAATCAGCTGAACATGAAATTGAAAACTGTTTTCCAAACATTGATTAAAATCCCAGTAATTAGCTAATAACTAGTCATTTAGAAATTTAAATGTGATTTGTGTGATGAAAAAAAAGTTTGCTATACATCTCATCATTTGCACTAGAGGATTGAGCATCATAGATACTAACGTATACGCAAGTATCGCCATGATCAACACTGTATTTCATTAATACCTCACAAAGGTAATTTTAAGGAACTGTAGGTCCAAGGTTACCTACCTTATTTACTCGCTGTTATACATAAAGAGAGGATGCCTACACTGAACATCCAATAAGATTCAGTTCAAGCAAAGTTATGTATGTTATTCCGTGAGAATCCGTAGAATATTGTTGTTGTTGTTGTTTCAAGACCATTGTTGCGTTATTTGAATACATGCCAGCTGCTATTCACTTTATAATGACTTGACAATGATATCTTGATGGTTTCGAAATGTTGTATTAATAATCTTGCGTTTATGTTGTTAAATCTCAATCATAATGTTAGTCACATCAATCTCTTCTTGATCTCAAATAAAAGATGCAAAATTTGTTAACAAGCTTCCAGAGCTTCACTGTCTATGAAAGATTGGTTGTTATTGAAATGAGTTCTAGGAGTGCCCATAGAAATTTGTTAGTTGGAGACAGTATTTAAATTTCGAAGTATTCTTTATTTACGTCCTTACTTAAAATCAGAACAAGAGCGCTCATCTTCCAACTGATTAAAATACGCGATGTCACATGAACGAAAGTTAATCTAAATTTCGGACATCCACTATATCAAAGATTAAAAAAATACGCATACATGTAACTTTACAGTCCTTCATTGTGACCTCAAGAAAGAGCCAGTTAAACAAAAGCCAATGCTACTAAGTACATACCGACGTTACCATGTGATAGGTTTTCATGAAGTCGACTCGCCACCCATCGTTTTCAGCTGATCCGTCGCTAGTCAGGAACAATAAGGTAAAACAATCACACTCCGATACTTTAGATTTTCGTCAACTTTAAGACATTAACAATTTTTCCGTCGGCTTTTACTATATTTCGTATTTTACCAAAGGCTGAGTAAAACTGTTTCTTCTATCAATGAATTTTTCTACCCCTTCAACCCTAAACTTTAGGTATCTACAATGTTGTCATTCTGGTAGTCCCTCCTATCACATGGTTACCCTAAAGGGAGACCCAAATTTTGCTCACCTTCATTGCATCTATTAATTCTTTCAACTTTAGGCATAAACTGAGCCTTAGAAAGAAGAAAACTACAAAATAGATAGTCATTTGCTACACGAGCAAGAAGGACGGCCTTAAAATATACAATAACGTCGGTCCATCCAAGAACAAGTATACTTGAGACCCTCTTTTATCTTTCAACTTGAAGAGGTTGATGAAAGTTCATGGCCAAAATATTTGCTGCACTAATTTTACACTTTAAAGTAAATACATGAATTTTATGGCTATTTTAAACATAAATAGAGCATTAATTAATGCAACACCTATAGTTTTTCCGGTGTCATAGTTGCAAAGAGATGACCAAATGCTGAGATAAAGGAGCAACATCTACGTACTGGACTTTTAAGCATAGCAGAAACACTTCAGGTAGAAATATTTAAAAAGTTGAGCTTTGTTCCTCTGTCACTATAGATCATTTCAACATTTCGGCAATGTATATAAGAATGTAGCCTGTCTTAGCAAGCACATATTTTACAAATCTTTTGTTCGAACTTTCAACTACGTCAAACACCTGCCTCACCCATATTGCTGAAATTAAGTTTATTGTCATCTTATTCTTCAGCTTTTATTTATATTGATTTGACTAATTTTAAGCAAAACAGAAAACATGCAAACTGCAATCAATTTGTAAACAGAAAAACATTCAAACCTGCTCTCTAAAAGCGATTTCTTTTGAAAAAGTACCGTACTTTGCAAAGTAGCACAAGGGGAAAAGCGAACGCTACCAGGACCATTTCAAAGAACAAACAGTTCAATATACCGCTTTAGCTAGTTACTTGCAGGTAGAAAATCTGTACAAAACCTGTTGTTATAAAATCATTGCGCAGGATTACGTCGTGAAATCTGTTCACAAGTTACACAAGAAGATGGTCCAGGTATAAGTGAATTTCACTCTAGAAACAGTGTAATCATGCTTTGGATATATTAGTATAGTCTTGGTATTTTCACTGGTGTAATTAAAGGGCTACCAGGTAGTGCTTCACAGTATGCTATTGAACATTCTCTTTCTGTGGCTTGCAAAGTTTACTGCTCCTGGCACTTTAATTGAACTAAAAGGAAGTCCGTTAGGAACATATTTGGCAAGGGAAGGATTCACTCGATGATGTAAGTAAAATACTGCAATTAGTACATAGTACTAGCACATTAGTACATAGTACATAGTACATAAAACGCAGTTTTCAGATTAATTGGATAACGAAATAAAAAATGTGTTTTGCTAATGACACCAGAAAATGTTTCAGCGGACGTTGTACATAATTGTCCTGTATTCGGTTAAGAAATGCCACTTACATTTGTTTTCAAAAAAACTGTGTTGCTAGTGTGCATATATTTGTTTGACTCAAGCAGATTAGATGAAACTTAAAAAACCAGTAAGAAAATCAGTCATTTTCTAAATAGATCTTATATGTAGATTTTAAGTGCCGCTCGCGTTCAATTTCCAACTGAATAGTAGTGCTACAAGTATGTAGCAATATACAAAAGTTAAGAAACTATTAACAAGATTGCAAGTTTTATGGACATAAAAATTTCCATATTTTGCTAAGGTAAATGTTAAAAAATAGAACACAGTCACTGCGAGAACCAATGGAACAGGTAAGCAATGAGATCTGTATAAAGACCAATATTGATTGATTGGGAGTCACTTTGGCTTATTTAGAGAGTACTGAAAACGCCCTCGCCTCATGGAGCTGAGACAATTATGAGCAACGTAAGGGAAGCAATGAATCAAACAAAAAATATTTTATCTCAAATTCTATTACCAAGCCCACTATTTCTTGCGATACAAGTTTTCTATTCTATCATGTGGCAATGGGCTCAATGGTAACTAGAGACCTAATACTTTGTCACTCGTTGCAATAATGGTAAGCATCTCTATCTTACCATCATCAATCGGCAATTGACTCATGAATGTATACTTAACAAGTTGCTAATGTTTTTCCAAATTACTTGTGATTTATTTATTACTGATTGTAATTTGATTTCTTCGAAGCTGTTAGATATGCCATTGAGTAGATACGAAAACGTACAACAATATAGACAAGGTTTGCTATAATAGGTTTAAGAGCGGTATATAGCCGCCTATATTATTGTTTGTTGTTCTGTTTACAATTGAATAAGATATATGCAGTCTCCTAGGCTGACATGAAGCAAAGGTCATTACTGATTGCCATCTTCTAATTTTTCAAATGTTTAGTGCAAGCAAATTTGATTTTCTTTAAAACTGGAAACATCATACTGCTGATTGGAAGTGACAGCATTGATAGGTTCCCCTCTTGATGTTCTCAAAGGAATGTTCTCATGAACAGAATTTTTCTATAAAAAATTATGGAGGTTAAAACTAGCATTTTTAATTGCTATACTTATAGATTATCAGCATGCATATCCAAATGATGCAGGGTCATGCTTGTGATGATACCTAATGTTCTCTTATCTATAAAATAAGTGTAAATTTCACGGTGCATAATTTCTCCAAAACCTAGTGGAAAAAAGAATGAAGGGGTAAATAATAGATCTTTCCCATTACCATACTTATGTTTGATTATAGGAAAATCATTTGTAACAACCAAAGAAGATCTTGCTGAGACTAGGTGATATACCTGTAAAGGAAACATGAGAGATGTATCTATACCCCGTGACCACCCTTTTGATAATTGGGGTAGGAAAAGACACTTTCGGCAGAAAATAAGGTATAGTTGGGTAAACGTGTCCTCTGTAAGCTGCACACAATTTTCAAGGTTCCCAGCAATACACACATGATTATCATAGATCATATCTAAGTAGTAAATCAACAGATAGACAGATACACAACAGATAGACCATCCATCTTTGGTATTTCATAAATGGACAGCCTTGATTTTGACAGAGTGTAAAAAGAAAAGACTAAGAAATTAATGTAAAATTAAGGGCAAGGAAAAGTTTAAGTTAGGTCAAGGAAGCTTCACCAAGCACCCTCTGCACGAAAGATATAATGGGAGGATACATTTATCTTTTTCTTTTACTAGTGTGTTTGCAAGAAGAGACATGTATGACAAATTAAAGATTGAGTTCAAATTGAAAACGTATTGAGTTGAGTATTGTCTAATATCATGATTGTTGTCGTTAGCTATGGAGTTTAAACATGTTTATCTAAATATCAGAAAATGCCAAAGAGAGTATTACACTGAAAGATCTTTTGTATGTAGATGTTTCCTTTTTTGAAAATCTTAGGACCTGCAAGATTTAAAAAGGATTTAACCCTCACTTGTATTAAACTTTTATTTATGCAAACAGAAGAACAGACCATTCTCGTAAGTTCTGGGCGTATTCCATAATATCTTCCTGTAGTATATAAGCATGTAGTTCTATCTGTCCCAGTCAACGTGGCTGCGGAGGATGAACTCTCCATTCTTTAGTAAATGTTCCAATGCCAAGTGCAAGAGGAAGCCTTTTACAATCAAATCCTGCTCGTGGCCGTCAGGTGGTAGAACTGTTTTAACTGAGAAGGGGAGATAGAGGAAAGACAATGGCGCCTGAAGTCTTGTAGCCGTGAAAAGAGAACCCAATGACTGGAGTTTGGTAGATGCTGGGGAAAGCAACTTATAAGTTACGTCTGTAGAGGTGGATTCAGGCATCTAAGCGGAAGATCCCTCATGAAAACAATGGTTAGGTTTATTCATCTTTTTTAGGGAGTCACTGCGGTGATAGAAAGAGGTAGGGGCCCTAATAATACCAAATAGCCCCTCAGACTACTCGAATAGATAATGCATCATGCAATAGACACACGTACGACACACATGTTAAGCAATGAGCCTCCCAATCTGCATAGCACTGCAAGTGCTACTGCTGAAGCAGTAAAATCATGTATAACCAGGCGTCATCTCTCAAGGTACAATTCTGTTGAAACCGCAGCAGAGCTTTCGGGAAATCTTCGGCTGCTGATTATGATAAAATCGGTAAATATGTCAATCCGAGAAAACAACTTAAGATCGACACATGGAACGTTTGGAATCTTAACCGATTTGGTAAGCTACGGTAAATGGCAGCAGAAAACACGAGGCACGATATTAACGTTATTGCACATGATGAAACTAAATGGAAAGGAAGAGGTGAACTATTAACAGATAACCCACACAAAGTCATATTTTTGGGCATTGGCACTCTCTAGAAAGTGACTAATGGAAAAGAGCTAAAGGAAAGACGCTTAAGAATTGGTTGAAGCAGGAAAGCAATACAAACTATGAACCAAGAGAGTCTGCGAGGCATATTCCACAACTAGATTCGGAGTATTGAAGAACTTTTTAATAAAAGTCGAGCCGTTCACTACCAGCACCTCATCTAGGGATCTCTATCAAGCAGTGCACTATATTACCAAAGATTCTCACCATAGTTAGGTATTATGATATAGATAAATTTGTTAAGTTGATGGAATGAATACTTTGAAGATTTAAACAAGATACACAACTCATAAAAATTGAACAGATCCAGTAAAAACTGTATTGAAGCGCTTCCTTTTCAACACGAAGTCAGTATGCAGTTAAGATGATAAAGACAGGTAAAAAGTCAGAATGTAACAGAATGTTTAATCAAATAAATCTTCTCAGCTGTAGATTGTGAAGATAAAAATTCTTTACTCTATTTGTGAGAAATGGTAGATAACTAAGAAATGTCTAAAAGACTGGAAAAATCTATACAACGAATGTGGTAAGAAAAGAATAGTAGCACTTATCACCCACGAAATATAAGTGCCTTTTAACATAATCACGGAATAGGAAACGTGGAGAGCATCGCGGAAGAGCAAGTTTGTTTCAGTACTGCAAATGAGGAGAGAAATGCAATCTTCAAGATAAAAACTGTTAGTGAAAAGATGAGAAAGATCAGCAATCATTTAATTACGTTGTGCATCTCAGGGATTGAAATATTCGTTGAACTTAATGTCTAGTTTATCTATTGATAATTGGATAGCAGCCCACTCCAAATTTCTGAATGTACATTTGCCATCCCCAAACGGCGAAGTAAAACAAAAGAATACCATTTTGTTATATGATATTTTATTTTATCGAATACATCTTTGGGACGTTTTACATGTCATGGGTTTCACTGGCAACACGACCATGCCCTTAGCAGAGCTTTATCAGCGTCAAAAGGATACAGCTGGAACTAACGTCGGGCTACGGGAGTAGTTTGACAGCGAGCAAGGCATAAGACAGAGCTTCATCTTGACATCGTACGTTTTCAACCGTTTTGTAGAAGGTTATCATAAGAATACTATAAGAAACTAAGGGTTCGGTCAAAGTTTAGGGGATGATTTACACCGATGTACGCTATGCAGATGCCATTATTTTAATAGCAAGAAGGGTACAAGAGATTCAAGACATTCTCATCGAAGTTTTACCCATGACGATTAAGGTAATATCATAGAGATAAAAAGAAGGATAGAAATACATGAGTTTGCGATGTTATTTTCTTTAAAAAAGGAGACATGGGTCAATCAACAAAGCAACAAAATTGCCACTTATTAATCACTAGCGCTTCCAATAGCCACTAGCCAGATGAAGCGTTTTGTAATCAGGAAAGTAGATGCAAACAGAATCCGTCCCTTCAAGTTCTAGTGCTGCCAAAAATGCTAAGAGTAAGCTGGTAAGAATGAAAAGCAAACGAGTACGTCCTCAGAAGAGATGTAGTCTGGTGGCTGATGCATGACATTAGCCTAATATTGTTTAGACACTTTGATCATTTAGGAAAAGGATCTGGGATGAAGAACGATTCTTTGACTGGAACAGTTCACGGCAGAAGATCTTGATGTAAAAAAAACCAACTTTACTCAGACAACATAAAGGAACTAATAAACTCAACCTAACAGATGCCGCAAGAAAACAAAATATTGGAGCAAATGACATCAAACATTTATTATTAATCGAGTCACAACAGATTGGCATGATCTTATTGTTTGAAGAGCAAGCACTTCTCTCTCTCTCTCTCTTTTTGTCAGCAAACCTGACTCAAGGTAAATTTAGACCAGATAGAATATATTAAAATGAAATATACAAATCAAGAAATCATAATAATATGCTATGATGCCATTGTAACTAATTGGTGCAACAATTTGATGGAAAAGATCACGTAGCCGCAAAACATGCAGATTAGAGAAACTTTTTTGTAACTTAAAAACAAATTATTGACTCACAGAAAAGCCAAGTTTGAAGAAATTACAGTGTGAGCATTATTTTTGTTGCTTTCTTATATTTATTTCTATTTTGCTTTACCTCATGGCAAAACTCTAACTTCAGCTTGAATACAATTAAACTTAAGCTTAAGCCTATGTGTAATAAATATATCATCTATCAGCTATCGTAAAACGGATAAAAATTTTCCTAAATTTATGCTTTTACCGTTTAATTCGAATTACAATGGCAATACAGGAAGAATTACAATTCACATCAATTCGAATACATTTTGTCTACTCTCTTAATTATGCATATCTTTTTAAAGCATTTTCTTTTCAAATCCAAGTAAAAGTTGGGAAATGTCACACCATTTCAGGTTTCTATTTATTATCATTTAAAAGTTTATATCCCATTCATACGGACTACAAATTATTTAAGTTTTGCTAAGGTTGTAACCATTAACTTCACTATATTAGTACCACACTGATATAGAACTATATATCATTCATTATACATCCCATGTCATATTAATAAATAGTGTCGCTAAAATACAGAAGGGCCTGTTTTTATAGCTCAAGCACCTTCTCTAGTAATTGAATACAAAATTGGTAACTTGTTCTATAGTTTGAAATGTTAAAGATGCACAGTGATAGAATTGATCGTTGACAGAGAAATGGCATAATATTGGTTGCTACGTTATAAGGAAGTGTAGCCAACATTGTTCCAAAGGACCGTTATCAACAAACCTCACACAAAGATTGTTTCCATTGCTGTGAAACTTGAACATCTGCAATCTATTAGCTTTCTAGCAAATTTCTTACAGAACAGAAAATTCTGCCTGAATATCCAAAAGTCAAAGAGATAAATGGTGACTTGAGTAATGAAATGTTGAAGGCTGGAAATTACCCCTAGGCGAGGAAATAAAATTCGTACTTACCATTGCAAGGAAATTGAATTTTAATCAAATTTTCAGAACAAGATTTGATACCAGCAAGCCGTCTGCATGTCTTCAATGAGCTAATTAACTCCATTTAATTTGATTATGATTACGGTTTTCCATGATGTATAGTAAATTAGTCAAGCGAAATGTGAAGCACTGTTCTAGCAATCTGTAAAACACGATGAATCGATTACGATTTTAAAAGTTTGAAGGGGCACTCACAGTTATACTCTTGAAGGAAATCATAACTTCTTTATCGTGATATATATCTTTAGGGATGGCCATTACAACGTAAAAAGGTTTGATATCAACAGAGGTATGTAACTTACTTAACTTTTTACAGGATAGGTTTGTCAGTAAATTTTAAAATTGTGGCTAGGCCAAAAGGTATGGGGATCAGACGATCAATGTATGTTCTTAATGTGACATCATACCTATTTGAAATAAAAATACATGTATAAAACCGACAAATCAGAACTACTATTTTACCAAACATTGCCATTGGTGATCTTATACCTCCATAACAACGTACATTATTAACATTGCTGACGTTAAAGAACTTTTAGTATGGTTTCTTACGTTTGGAAGTAAGTTTACTGAAAGCGATTGGCTTAATGTGGTCATGTACAGATTTCGAAGTTTATGATAATGAGAAACGAAGGAAGACTTTGTCGTCTATTCGTACAATTAAGAAGAGAATCATCATCCCTCTTGAATACGTAACCGTAATGATTAACGTAATTTTTCATATTTTGACATGTTCCTAATCACTAGAATTCCAGTTAGGGAAACTAAAAGTATATAAGCCATTTGAATGAAAATTACTTTAACCTTGAGAAAACTTCTGAGTTGCAAACAAGCGTCTGTCGTTCTGAAGACATGTTGCACGATTAGTTTTGACTTTTATGAAGTAAGGTGACGATCATATATAAGTAGATCTAGCAGATTAGAAATGTAAATAGGATTTACACAATTTCTATAATGTTTTAAAACTCAATACGAGCAGAGCATAAAAATGTAAATAAAGACCGTCAAAGAGAAAAGCTAGGTTAACAAATACGTGAAAACGTGGATGTATATAAGAGACTACCATTTTGCTGTGTTTTGTGTAGCTTATTTCTAGGTAGAGAAAAGACTTCCAAAAGCTGTGCTGCTTTAGATATTTACATGTAGTAGTTTAGTTTTTTTTCTAAATTTGGATTAATCCTTATTGTACGGGGAAAGTGCTTAAAAATTATTTTTTGTGTAAAGTAACCTTTGGGTTAACAAAATCAAACTATTTAGAAACCTAATGATGTTGTAGTTAAAATAGAAAAAATCATCGAATTTTCTATTACACTGTTAAAATAAAATGAATAGTTCTCACATTTATCATATTAATTCCATTACTTACTTTACAATTTGCAGGTGAACCAGACCGATTAGAAGTCCGTAACTGGCAAA
Organism: Carybdea cf. marsupialis auct. non (Linnaeus, 1758); assembly: GCA_010016065.2. Taxonomy (NCBI): domain Eukaryota; kingdom Metazoa; phylum Cnidaria; class Cubozoa; order Carybdeida; family Carybdeidae; genus Carybdea; species Carybdea cf. marsupialis auct. non (Linnaeus, 1758). The sequence goes on along the minus strand of JAAAKL020004159.1, from coordinate 3,541 downwards.
AGAATGCCACTCAAGATGTGCTTTAAAGCTTGTCAATGAGATCAAATTTTTAATCAAGCACCAATGTGATACGTCAAAGTAAAGAAGCAGAGGTGAAGCTACAGCCATTAGCTGATTTCATGAAAGTAACATGGAGCACCAGCTAAGCCATAAAACAAGGCTTGCCTTCACGATTACATTTACGTTCGTCATTATATCTGGTATCACCATGAATATTGCTGTGCTGCTGGTGTTTATACGTAACAAAGCATTACGACAACACATTGCAAACGTATTCATAATCACTCTTGCTATCATAGACCTTCTCAATTTGATTATAGTAATGCCATTTTCTTTAACAAGTCTTGGAGAAGGAAATTGGTATTTTGGAACTACCATTTGCAAACTTAATGCCTTCTTTGACACATTGTTTGGCCTGGCATCAGTACTGACATTAGTTGTAATCTCACTAGATCGATGGATAGCAGTGATGAAACCTCTCCATTATAGGGCAAAAATGACAATTGGCAGGGCAGTACAAATGATAAGCTTTGTTTGGTTTCAATCAACAGTATTTTCAGTGGTTCCGTTATTTGGAGATTGGTATGTTTTCAATACTAGATACTTTTCATGTACATTTCAGTCGGAATACAGTAGCAAGAGTTATCTAGCATACCTATGCATAATGTTTTTGATGAACATCATCATCTCTATGGTTATTATGTTAGTTACGTACTTTTTTATTTTCAAAGTAGCGAGATCACACTCCAGAAGAATAGCGTGTGCAGTTGTACAAATATTTAATGCTCCACCCCTGCGCCAGAAAATTCGGAATGAGGGCTTTAGACAAAGAGAAGTCCGAACTGCAGTAAAGATATCTTTCGTCATCGGTGCTTTCTTATTTTGTCATGTGCCGTATTCCATCCTTCGAATGCTTGAAATTGGACATTCAGCGTCGACTGGAGTATTCCTACCAGTGACATTGACAACGAGTGCGAAATGGATAGCATTTTCCAAAAGCAGCGTAAATCCGTTTGTTTACAGTCTGCTACAGAAAAGATTTAGGAGAGCATTACTGGAACTTTTTGTGAAAAGAAAACAAATTCGTCGAACGTTTAGCGAATGCACAACGCTTCAAAGAACAGGACCTTCGCTCAGCGTGAGCACACTAGTGTCCAGGTCAAAGCTGGTAGCAGTTTCTCCAATCAAAGAGGGGAAGCAGTCTTCTGAGGAGGTCATAGGGATGAATCCGCCATCGAATAACAGCGAAAGTGATTCAGGGAATGTTTGACATCACAATAGAAATAAGAAGATGTTTATCTCTCCCGACAGAATAAAATGTAAATACAAGGATGTGGCAGTAGAGCTTCAGAATACTGAAATCAAGAAAATGATTATAAGGGTTGTTTCAATTACAGAATTTCTAAATAACAGATGTTTGGGTATTGTGATAATGGTGGCTGAATTTCGAATAGTTTGATTTATTGACTTAAGCGTCATTTTTTTCGGTCCACGGAAGACAAGCTCAAAAATTTAAACGGCAGAATGTATATGAGAAGATAACACAAAATTTACCTTTCGCGAAATACTTAGCTGCAAAATTTTGAGGTTCGATGATAGGCATTTTGTTAATGAATTTTCTTGAATGGTTTGTTTTGCCCTTTTGTAACTGCTTAATTACAATTTGTCCTTTTCTGTATATGTGTTGGTCTCACAGTGTTTACACATGAAAAACGAATACCAGGAAAACCAAGCGATTTTGTCATTTTGGCTTATTCTTTTGCTATTAATAACTTTGCCTTTTTTAGTTAATATTTCTGAAAATTTTAAAGTTCAAAGCGTCTATTGCTAGCTTGAGGTCGATTATCAATCCAGTGCATCCACATGCTTCTGATGTATCTATATTTATTGGTGCAAGGCGATGGCAAATATTTTCGCAGATCCTGATGCCAGTGGTACAGGTGATAACTAGTTATTCAGCGCTTCTGCATCTTTCCTGATAAGGACTTTAAAGCGTGGTTGGCACTTGAGGGAGGGGACTTTAGAAAATATAACACAAAGCGAGACAAAATTTGTGGTCCATAACAAATTGCAAAATGTCGCTGGTAATGAAAGAAGAACAAGCTCAATGGTAATTAATTGCCTATTCAACGCCAACAGTTCTTTCATGACTCATTCTTAATTCTACAAAACAATGATTATGCCATTGTTGACAGGTGAAAATTTTTCTTCAACGTCATCCCCCAATTATCTACAAATCAATTTCTCCTGCTTTGAAAAAATAATTCTTTACTTACTTAATGATGAGTTCATGTGTGTACCCTTCAAAGAGCCATAGGCAAACAGTTACAAATGTTTTCGTACACTTCGAATAACCGTGTCGTAAGGCAACAAATCCTTTAGGTTGTACGCGAGATTGGCTTTTTTGGCAAACAGTTTTATACTTATTCTCATTTAAACAAAAAAAATTACATTTGTGAGGGTATTGTTACATTATTTCAACGGATTGTCAAACGGTGTTTAGGAACTTGCCAACATCTCAGCTGCTGTGCTATAACGTCATTGCCTGCAATACGAAACATTTAATACTTTACATCTAAGAGATAAATATGTAATCCTGTCACTTTTAATGCGCAAGCGAGACGAATTCACTGAGTTATTACTATTGGTTTAGCGCAAGCCAATTAGCTCCCTTCTAAATGATGGGAATCTCAAAATAACACATTTGGAATGGGTTCAAGACATGAAGAGATGGTTAAATAAATAAATAATAAATTTCTTTTCATACGGAAGTAACACTTATTCACTTATTGGTTTAGAAACAGGCCAATTAGCTTTCTTCCCAATGATGAGAATCTCAAAGTATGGAGAAGGCTATTACTCAATAACGAAAGTTGATATTCGTGCAGATAACGACAAACGCTCACCTTAGTCAACGATGTCACAGGGGAAGTTTCTACTACTAAATTAGATATTGAATTACAACATATGACATCAAATGTTTAATGGCATATGATACGTTTTCCGATGGAGTTATTGTTGCTGCTGTTAACAATTATTATTCACGCTAGTGAAAGGGAAAACAATAGTGTTTCTCTTCCGAGGATTGAGCGTTTGCAGGCATCTTTCTCGGGAACAGGTTTTGGTTAACTTTGGTTTTGGCTATGTTTTGTCTAGTGAGGAATGGAATAATACAGTTAAAGCTTCTCGCGCTAAAAATATACGAGTCAGAAATGTTAGGACAGCGGTTGCCAGCATTTTTGATGTCACCACTCATGTGATTATACTTCCAAGAGCCATTCCTTGTAAATTTTCGATTCAAACAAACCTGATGAAACTGTGCTCACTCATAGGCAACACAACTAACTTTTAAATGATTTAAATTATTTCTTAAACAGAAATTTACTAAAATCCTTCATACACTAAAAGCAAAATCCCTGAAATGACTCTCAATGAATAGCTTTCTTATGGATGGCATCTTTTTACAATGTAGTCCATTTCATTTATGACTTTATTGCAAGCCTGTTCCTAACATTGACCTATATTACCAGGAAATAGGAGA
>JAAAKL020004158.1:0-21539 GCA_010016065.2 Carybdea cf. marsupialis auct. non (Linnaeus, 1758) | reverse complement strand
CAAGGACTTCAGGGTACTACTTTTTTAGCAATAAAAATTTCTATATCTACTTCTACAGTTGGTTGATGTTTCAGTTAGTTTATGTAATGGTAAGTTGACACATTTTTACATATAAATTTTGTGCCTCTTTCAAATATAGGGTGTCACAGATGTATTGTGTGAGGCTTGTGAACGATTAGGATGGAAAACACCTACAAGTATTCAGAGGGAGGCATTACCAGTTGCTCTGGATGGTAAGATATCCTTATGTATTGTTCCATGGAGCATTGCCTTTTTGGCACAAACACTGTGCCTTGTGCCAAGTGCAGTTTATGTGGATAGAATGCATTAGTTGTCACTTATTGAAGCACTGCTGTAAACTCCTGGATTTTGCTGGAGTGTTTCAGTTATTACTGAATAGATTTCTAACAGGGTAAACTGATCTTTTGCTCATTTTTTTATGGCACAAGGGTTTTGAAGAAGAACAATGTTTGTAGTTGTAACATGGCACTTTTCCCACACACTAAATCATTTAATTTGAGCTGTAAGTATGAAAAACTGATCCTGTTTCCATGTCTTTGCTTGAAACATCTTTACTCAACTAAAGTTGTTCATTTATACCCATCCAATGCTTAGAGCATCAAGAAATCAAGAGTTTAATTTGTTACAACCTGTCTCATGTGTTTGTTTACTGATGTTGATGTGCTTCAGATTGTGATACTAGGGGGTGGAGCAGGACTCCAAAATGTGTACGACATGCTTACAAGGGGAGATTCTGATCTTCCCGAGCTTTGATGAAGAGAGTAGTTCTATTCCATTCAGTTGGGATTGAGGGAAAGCATATTAGCTACACACTGACCCCAATCAATGGCTCTTATAATGCAATTATTTCTGTGTTTGTACTTTCTTTCTTTAAAAAAGACCTAACATTTGATTTTGGCAAATGATTTTGTCTTTAACAGTGCAGTCAACTTCCTGCTAGGCAAGTCAATGGACAAATCTATTTGGCTTTACTTTAACATTCAAGTACATGTGAGAAGTTTGATTTTATGCTCAATGACAAGCTTTATGATCCCCTCAATAAAAAGACTATGGTTTTGAAACCTCTCAGAAAACTACTGTCAGATCCAAAACTCATATTTCAAAATGTTATTGAAATAGGTCGTTTTTCACTTCAGCAATTGTCTTTTAAAATGACACTTCTGTCTCTTTGTACTACTGCTTATGGTTTCAGTTCAAACCAGCAATCAGTCATGCAAGGTTCCTGTGTCTCTGCCAAAATGTCAATTCAGCCACCTTCCTGTGATTGTTTCTACTGTGAAAACTGTGCACATTGTGCTTGTTCAAAAGATTGTCCAGCTTGTATATTGTGAGGGAAATTTTTTCAGAAATTTGATCTATTTGGCAAAAGTATGTAATGCCAAAGTGTGCTCTATCTATTCTGTTGAGGAGGCTTCTAGCTTAGAAAATTCCCCTGTTAGGTACCCAAATTATTCTATAAATTGTTTAGCTCAACTTCCATTACGTGATCTATGTTATACTTATTCTTTTTCAATGCCTTCTACATCATCCTGTTTCTTCTGAATCAGATGAAGCAAAAGGGATCTTTCTGTTTGGCAAGCGCTCTTTAGTCTGGCATCCACCCTCCCATAACTTTAGTTTCTGGATCTCAAGTGTCTCTTCAAGTTTGATTGTTTCCCATACTTCTTGCAGATTTTACAAGTCATTCCATACAGTGAAATTCTTTAGTCACTGTTCTAGTGCAAAAACTCTCTTCATGTGATCTTTTACATTACATGTATTGCCAGTTGCTACCTGAAGCTCTGCTTAAAATAGGGCTATCAGAATACCTATAGTGCCTCTTGTATTTTTTGTACCAGGGAAGGACATAATTGGTCTTGCTGAAACAGGATCAGGAAAAACTGGAGCCTTTGCACTTCCTGTTCTCCAAGCACTGCTGGACTCTCCTCAAAGGCTCTTTGCCTTGGTTCTAACACCAACAAGGTATGGTATTATCAACATACCAGTATATCCTTTGTAATAAAAGAAAGCCATACAGATCCAAGCAAGCAATTCGCAGTCATTCCTGTGTATACAAGTGGATGCAAATGGCCTTTAGGTTCCAGTTGCACATTCATTAGGGAAAGGGGGTAGAGGGAGGAAAAGGCAAAAACAACCATTAGGTAGGATTTTAAATGATATGTTACAGGTGAAAAGCACAGCAAATGTTTAAAAATAGGACTAAGTGATATGACTAAGAATTACATATGTTTTTAAATCTTAAAGCTTACCTTTCCAAAATATTTTACCCTAGCACACTTGCCTTTATCCTTGTCACCACTTCATGTACATTGTACTTTGCTGGACTAAATAGGTTATATCTATTGTTCGTAGAGTGAAGTCACATAAAGGGGGTTTGATGTGGATAATTTATCGTTAGGACGTGCTTTTTATAGTGTGCTTTAAAATCTGTACCAGGGAAGGACATTATTTATATTGATTACCCTCACTAGCAACAATGTACAAGTATGCAACCTTGTCTGTTTAATAAAGAAGACCCATGCACCATATTTTTGTAGTTAATTGAAAGTTTATTTTGAAGAGTTAAGCCTCCCAAAAGTTACTATTATGTTATTTTTGTAGGGAACTGGCATTTCAGATTTCTGAGCAATTTGAAGCCCTTGGGTCATCCATTGGAGTAAAGACAGGTAGGCCAATTTTATTTCATCAATTTGCAATGGAACCCTTCTGTATCCTAAATCCTACTGCCACATGGAATGTTTATTGGAAGATTATGCCCATAGAAAATACACCCCTACTGTTCTACATGGACAAATTAAGTTGAAGTAAGTAAGAATATTTGGTAGCTTTCCCCCAATGAATAATATGGTCTCAAATGTAGGCTTGCCAAGTTAATAAATCAGGCTTTCTTAATATACCCTGATATAGAGTAAGTGTGCCTTTGTAATAAGTTGTGTCAAGTGTTCATTCCTCCATTCAGTAAAACTACAGTAAGTATAAGATTTGTGGGTTCGTATTAACAAGAGTCAGAAATGTGAAAGCGAGAATATCATTTCTATATAGAAAACAAACATTTGAACTACAATCTGCATAGATTACTATAAAATTCCCACATTCAACCTCATTTCAACAATGGATGCACTGCATGGTATACCATGCTAAACAAAAGGCTGTGGAATAACATTCAATAAATCTAAAATAGATGTATTCATTATTGCATAAACTTAGCAAGCACAGCACATATTGGAACAAATGAGTTCAAATCCATAGATGGGCTGCCAATAAAACACGGAGTTGGTCAGATTCTGTCTGTACAAGTTTTCAACCTTTTTAATGGTTTCTCTCCAGAATACACCAAAGACATTTTAATTCCAGCAACAGGATTATCCTACCTTGGACGTCAAATGTGGAACAGTTTACCAACTGAGCAAAAGTTCACAAACAAAGCAAACACATTTAAGCATAAACTAAAAGAAAGTTTCTTTGACAATATCAGGAAGGAAGAAGATAACATTTATGTTTTCTATTAGGTTGTTAGTGGTCAAGGGCTGATATATGAGTGGTAGGGGGGTGAGGGTGCTTTGTGTTTCCAAATCCTACTGTGATGCTCTTCTCATTGATTTACACATCTCTAAGTGGACTATTATGGGAATAGATCTAATGAAACCTTATAATGTTATCTCTGCCATTTTATATTGGAAGTGTTTTTTATTTCTTAGAAGTAGGTGTATCTCTGGACATATTATTTGTAACTGTTTTTAGCTTAGTCAATGTTATTTTAATGAACATTTTAAAAGTGTATTATTTAATTTTTTTCATGGCAAATAAATACATACATACATACATCATTATTGCACTCATTTGGAACCTGATTTCCATGTACACTTAGTATACACAAAATACAAACATTAATCATTAGACATCAATCAGCACATTCTCAACACAATAGTAACATGTTATGTATTACCATTTAAACTGCTTTGCCATTTGTGAGAGATATGCAGCATTTAAGGGTGAGTGTACAAAGATACTTGGGTGGGGCATTTTCTTTAGTACAATTTAAAAGTGAAGCTTCCATTTGTAAAATAAGAACCACACTCTACCTCCTCAGAAGTAATAGAAGAAGAGGAAGTAAACATTTCTGGAAACTTACTCACTTATAATTAGGTCTTAACTTGAAACAATCTAATGCTGCCTGTGATCTGTACTCCAAATGACCACAATAAGTGTATACCATGGAAGATCCTTGTGCATAGTAAGAGATTTTGAACATAGTGTACAAATACTCAAGAGGTATGATGCAGAGATTATGGGAACTTGTAGTGTTCAAAGCAGCACAGCAATAAGTAAATTACGTAAATTAGTAGAATAGAAGTAGATCTAGAAATAGATTAGAGTAGTAGAAGATAACCATTCTCCAAGGTTGTAAATTTTGTGCAGATGATAAGGGCTACCATCTTGGAACATGGGAAACAGGATATTTTGATGTTATGCCTGCCTTATTTAATATCAAAGGTACTACTACTGGCAGTAGTTAGAACTTATTTAATTAAAAATGTAATATTGTAGATTTGTTATTTTCTTTTTACTTACATGCATACATAAATTAGTTATAGATAGATAGAAGCCTGCTATTGCCAACATCTTTAAAATACAGATGTGTATTGCATTGGGATTGGGTTGAATATGATAGAATGGCAGATACTGACTACCTCTTAATATTCCATGACCCCTTTTAATTTTAGTTGTGGTTGTTGGAGGAATCGACATGGTATCCCAAGCTATTGCATTGGCAAAGAAACCGCATATAATTATTGGTATGTATGAGGAGCTTTTCAAAGTTTAGCATTGCACGATATGATTAGTAACCACTGTGCAGCACTGATGTTATGCCATTTGTGGAAGTGAAAAGGGTACTCAGGGGCATAATGAGGTTGAGTTTGGTGCCATGGTGCCCTTTACCCCAATGTAGAGATTAGATTAGCCGACTTTTTAATGTTATCATTTGGTAGTCATCATAAATACCCTAAACATTAAATTTCTGCTACAACATTGTCACATTTTCTGGGGGAGGACTTGCCTCATGTCTTCTGTGAGTCCCATCCACAGTTGATTCCATTACTGATTCATGTTTGATTGTCTGAAATTCTACAGTAAAATTTGAGGTTTGTTGGTAGACATACTCAGTTACAGGAGCTGCAACTCCCATATGGAGCCTTTGCTTTGCAAACATCCTCTAGACTTAAAAATGTGGCAAGTAAGATGCAAGAGAGGGAGTTCCCAAATGTAGTATCTAAAGTTGTAACATGAAAACGTCTCCCTCTTGTGTGTTACTGTTTCATTTGGACCCTGTGAGGAAAATCCACAGTGTCCACTAAAAGGTAATACAATTGTTTTGAATATAATGACAAATGAAAGGTTTGGCTGAAGTATTAGATTTACCTGGATTTACAAATAGTATATGTCAAATGTGAGGAGCTACTAGAAAAACGTGAAAATGTCGACATCAGGATTGGAATCCTGGACCCACAGACTTGCAGTGTGCTGCTCTACTAACTGAGCTATGGTGACTATTGTCTCTTCTCTATACCACCAAGTAGTACATAGCGTTCTTAACTTTTGCAAAATCTTTGAAAAATTGATTTAAGGAACAGATTTTAAATGCAGTGTATTTAATTAGTTATTTGCATACACTCTCTTGGTAAAGTTTCTTAATATGTACGTACTAATTGATAGTTTTTACTTTCTTCCTTAAAGCTACACCGGGTCGCCTAGTAGATCATTTAGAAAATACGAAAGGATTTAATCTACGGCCGCTGAAGTACTTGGTATGTATTGATAAGCCACTCAATGTGGAGGGAACGTGTAACGTCACAATCTTGAAAATGTTTCAATTGTGCAAAAAGTACTCAATTTTCATGTTGTCCTATTAGTAAGAACGTCAATGGCCAAAAATTGAGAGTTTTGCCCTTTCCCAACACCGAGATATCAGCTTTCAAAGTTTTGAATATCTCTAACAAAATATTGTTTGATGCTGGTTCCTAATGCAAGGATCCAAGGAATATTAACCGAGTTATGACCAGAGATTTTTGAAATTTATAAAATACAATACAGGTCTGGTATTTTGGGAAACAGGCTATTCCAGGGTTGCCTTTGAATATCTGGAATAAAAATCTTACTATTTCGAAAACTTTTTATTTGTGACGTCATCACTTTCCCCCGCATACACACGTGAAAAATTTCTCCTTAAATAGTGATCCTAGTGAAGCAAACCATTCTTTGTCCAAATACAATATTTGACGTGAACTTGGTGCAAGGCATGGAGCATAAGAACCGATAGTAACATGTATACCTTAACTCGAGTTGGTGTAACAACCCCAAGAAATTTGGCACACTTTTGCTCGTTATGTCATTGTCTTGAGAGAAATCCCTGAGAAATCACATTGCTTTGAACGGAAGTCTTCTACGTTGTGTAGTGAGCTATTTGATTGTCGATGACCATCAATATATGCCTGTAGGCGAGTACCAGACTCACTATCAGAGGGTCGTGAGTTCGAACCGACCCTGAGCTTGCCTGTCATGATCCCGGAGGAACTTTGCTCTGTTATCTGCTCCCATGAAGTGAGACACTATGTTTCGAGAGATAGGGCAGAGAGGGGATTGCAAGCATATAGACCATGAACAACATGGATAGAGGGGGGAAAGTAACTCCGTTCCTAGTAGTGGCTTCGACCTTGAGCAAGGTGTAATAAGTTGTAAAAAAAGAAGCAACCCCCCCCAAAATGCAAAGGAATGGTAGTTTCACCCAATTTTACAAACTTATTAAAGTGAAATAGTAGAAATGCGATTCTTGCCTCGATCAGTTCGTGGAATGTGAAGTAACATAACTGGTATTATCATAGGCTGCCTTTGGGATATTTGTCATGATAGATATACTAAGAGTGAGAGCGATTCTTCTTATTTGAGGAGATGGCGTTCTTACAAGAGCTTCAAGCTTATTTTTTGAGCACCCTGAAATTATCTGTATTGAAGCAATTGCTGAATACATTAAGAAACTTCTGAAATAAGAAGTGGAGTCCCCAATTTATGATTTGCTGTCAAGAGTTGATTGCATCGAATGTAGACTGCTGTAATATTTGTAATGGATTTACTGTGTATTTATATCTTGAAATAGTATTTTACATAACCCTTTTCAGGTATTTAAAGAAATTTAGGGAAGGTTCCTTATTATAGTTAAACATGGGATACCAAAGAAACGATGCAAGGATGTTTATTTGGATTTACATTTCTTAAATACCGTCTTTTTTTCTTTACCAGATTATGGACGAAGCTGACAGGATTTTAAACATGGATTTCGAGGAAGAGGTATGGTCAAGTTTACTTCTATTTGTAGGGCCATGATTTGGGCTATGTATTTATCGCTGTTAATTTCGTTCTGCGACTTACACTATTTGAGATATTTCTTTATATTCTGATCCTTGAATGGAACTGAAAGTAATGTTCTCTCTGTTGTAGATTGACAAGATTCTTAAAGTAATACCGAAAGAGAGAAGAACGTATTTATATTCCGCTACAATGACAAAGAAGGTAAGCACAAAAGGGTCTACTTATTGACAGTTCACTGTAGCCTCGTTGTCATTTCAGTGTCATTCCTCATTGTAATCAATGTCATTGTCATCGCCATCTTCATTATTATCGTCCTCATTATCATCGCCCTCATTATCATAATTATCAACATCATCATCACAACCATGGCTATCATCATCACCCTCATCATATTCGTCAACATCACTATCATCATCAAGGAGGACACCGTTTTTATTATTGGCATCGTAGTAACGCACTTTTATGTGCTATGTCTTTGAACTCGTAAATTTAGGGTTCAGTAAGTAATATCGATTTTGACTTTTGTACTCAACAGGTCCAAAAGCTTCAAAGGGCATCGCTACAAAATCCAGTAAGGGTTGAAGTATCGACGAAGTAAGTACCTCTTCCTATACTCTTCTTCCGACTAACAGCTCTTTCGTTGTATTGTTTTGGTCAAACATGGTTGTTAGTTTTGTTAAATAGTGGTCCTATTTCATTGATTCGACTGTAAATGAGAAATCAGAAAAAGAGGGTTGTCAGATTCTTGATTTCGAGGGTTATAGTTTTGCAGAGATGAAATGGAAAAAACTTTAAATGAAATGACCTTATAGTAGGAAATCAACGAAGCCCTAAATTAACGATACGTTTAAGTTAACTCGAATCAAATTAACGCGGTTAGCCAAAGATACATTGAATTAAGAATTAAATCAAAGCTGTTCAGTCAAACTAGGATGCATGATGCATCTAATGAACACAGAAATTAAACAAGTTTAAATGCATTCCGATTTTTCTGGCCACAAAACAACAGCAATGGCATCGAAATTTACGTGGCTTCTAATTGATGGGTATTTTATCAACGCGATTTTTAAAAAACTGCGTTAATTAAGTGCCGCCTTAATTTCCTGGAATAAGGTAGTATATAGACTGGGTGACACTGGAGAAAATTAGTGAAGGGCTCCTTCGGTGCGGTACTTCCTCTTGGGGATGCGAGTGCAAATGGCAAGGCTCACACCAACTTCGGTTTTCGTGACAGGCTTCCACTAACAGGTCTTCTCCCTTGAAATGGACATGTTTCAAGAGTCTCCTAACCCCCGCCAGAATGACGGTTTGAAATAAGGGTCGAGGTCAGTCCTCTTTGCATTGTACTTTAGTGTATGCGCCAAGACGTAATTTTTCATGCTACGGTATGTCAAGTTCCATTTCCTTATCATATTTATATGAACACTGTCAGAAGTCTCAACTTCAACTTTCTGTCTGGAAGGGTGTACAGCTGAAGAGGTAAATCTCCTTACACAAGATTGAGATGATAAGTCGTCCGAAGGATATTACTGAAAATTGTCTGCAATATCTTAAGGAGAACACCTGATTGATAGCACAGAAATATTTCTTAATAAGGCAGTGACGTTTCTAGCCCCGATGTTTATCTCAAGTCGCTATAACTTTTCAGTGGCATTGAATTGGTTCCAGGTCATGTGGATGGATAACAAGCTCGTCTTCGAACTATGTAAGATTGGGCGCTAATGATGATTTGTATTTTGAAATCAGGAAAATTGGTTAGCCTCAACTCAGTACATTTAAGCCGAAAGTGCCGAGTCTTACACTCAACCAGAAACTAATAGAAAAGAACGAATGAGGAGAAATCATGAGTAAAGGAAGAATTTTGGAAGTGGCACGTATTAGTTGTGTGAAGTATATCGCTGCAGTTTTAATATGTTTTGTCCGTTAGGCCAATGGGGCCATTGGATGGCCCCATAGTAGCACCTCGGATGAAGTAACTTCAGCGGGCCCTATTCGTTGTAACGTCTGAGATAATCCGTAGCCATTCCAATCTTTTCGTAAGGTAGTAGCTAGTAGGGTGCATATCAGTGCGAATAGTACAAATCCACGTTTTGAATCGGCCACCTCTTCTACATTTCCAACGAGCCACTGACTTTGCCTTTAACAGAAGATTTGGGATTTCCTTATCACTCACCCTAGGAGCATGCGCAAACCAACTAAACGTTCCCTCTAAATGATAATCCCAAGCTGTTCGATTGTAGCGAACGACCTTACTTCTACTTCAGATTTATTTCCTGTGTTTGTCATTTCTATAGTTGAAGTGTGTAACCTTAGAGTTAGTGAGTTAGTGCGCTTTATCTGTTCTCTTGTCTGGAGTATAATTACAGCATTGGCACTACCTCCTTTCACAGGTATTCGACCGTAGAAAAACTTCAGCAGAGCTATTTATTTATACCCAATAAATTCAAGGTAGGTGTTGAAAGTAATGATATATGGAACTCATTTCTAAAGCAATACGGTGACAGTGTCAGGGTGATTACTGCCGTGATTAGTCGAGGTGTGAAAAAGGAGAGGGTTAACCGTAATAGGAGGTAACACCAATGCATATGTTACATCCTTGGCCCCACCCCAATCCCTGGTCAAGAGTGGACTACTTCCTCCAGCATTTCTGGTTGTCACTTTACTGACCCCTTGAGCATGTAAGACTATCCAAACGTCGGTAAGACTACCTCGAATCGACCCTTGGTTCATGGATTTACAGTTCAATTCCAGTATCACCATGTCACAGTCGACGTATGGTCGAATGGAACTTTATTCGAACAGAATTCGACCCCAGGGTAGCTACAGTATGTGCCCCAACATGCTATAAAAATGCTCAATATTTTCTTCCATACCGACACGAATCTATTTGAAAGAACTGAAGGTAAAATGTTAGTTTTACGATAAGTGAATGAAAATATCTATTGGGTTTTTATTAGTTGAATGGGGTAATTTGGATTAGCGAGCCAAAATCTTTCAGTTGGAAAACGTGTTTGTGAAATTCTATTTGGTATACTTTATCTATAAACACTCATGTAAACATAATATTGTCCACTGCTTTTGCTTTCTCGTACTTACATGTGCATATTGTACTTCAACACTGAAATAATCAACAATGACAAAGACATTCAAATCTTAATTTGAAAGCATAACCCTTGTTTCAGTCCAGTGGTAGTAGCACACACAATAATCACGAAAATCTCTCACGTGCTCGTTTCAGATTGGTCCAACATTTAAAATTGCTCAGATAATCGATCCCTGGCAGTTTTTGATTCGAACTCTTGAATGTTAAATGTGATGTGAGGCGCACCTTTCAAGAAGCAAAAATTTTTACAGTTTTATGTTTTCGTTTACTTGCAGGATTGCTATCTAGTCAGCGTATTAAATGATCTGGCTGGGAATTCATTTATGGTTTTCTGTGGAACCTGTAATAACGTTCAAAGGTCAGTAAGTGTTGTTATGGAAGAGTAATAATGTCGACTTCCTAACTTAACTAGGAACGCAAAGTCTTTTTTATGAAAAATATCGAATTTGTGCTGTGGAGAGAGTGATCTCCTGGATATAATATATGATAGTTGGTTTTGCGATTTATGATATTTTGCTGCGTGTATAATTTCAGCATCTATTTTGAATGAAGTTGGCAAGACAGCACAATTTATTTGGCTTTGATTCCGTGCTTGGCATGAATCCATAACAGAACTTGACACTAATGCACGTTTGAAAGGATGAACTGCGTGAAGAAAATCCGTAGGAATTCGAACAGTTTGTGTGTTTGTTTCCACATTACCGACATCTGTGTATATTGATTTGTAAATTGATAGACTAGTTCAAAGTAGGTAGTAATAGCTTCACTCCGTGGTACTGCCGATGCCAGTTCTTAGTTGCCAATGCCACATGCTATTCTAGGTTATGCTCAAATTATATGATGTTAATGTTATTAGACTCCTATAATCATTATATCATCAAATTTCATATTATACCAGCTAACTTTATGCTTTTTATGCTATGTTATGAATTATGGCGGGTTTGAACTGAAATTTTTTAGCTCTCTTTAGTTCCCTCACGACAATTTCAGTCACTTTTATTTAACTTCGGCTTGGTACTTTTTGTTTCACTTATACCTTCATACATGGTGTCCGCGGCAGTTTCAGCATATGCCGTACCAAGTCGTAGTAAATGTTATTTTTCAACCGTAGAATAACTCTGTTACTACGTCACCTTGGATTCCACGCAATTCCACTCCATGGACAAATGAGTCAGGTAATAGTATTTCCGAGCACGCGGTGTAGTGATTATACATTTGCTTTAAGAGAGTAATATACTAGAGAAATGTAACATATGTTGGCACCGGAATTCTAACCAAAGAAGCAGCATTCACGGTCTACTAAGGTAGACTACGCGACGATAACTTAGTCCATTTTTCTATTCGCCACATAAGCTCCAAATCCCCCACCGATATCGACATGGACATCGACATCATGCTCCATATAATTGTAGAGATTTACTGTGCCATGTGGCGTGACCACGGAAAGATTGCTATGCTACCCATAATCCCGTATTCGGGTCCAAGTGGTGACACGTTTCTCTATTGTCGTTTTAAAGCTTGCTATTTTATCTCCGCTTGAATTTTAACACCTGGGTGATCCTTGGAATAAACGTAGTCCCAGATGAGGGCTGAAAATGACGCTATTCTCACTTCATGCATACCGACAATAAGGGGCTACGCTGGAACTAGGGAATTTAGTCTAGGCGTAATCACTTACTCCCAGTCCATCCTTACGGCCAATGATGCTTTTCAGTAGTAACTCTAACCTGCTGTAAATGGTCAGATAGCCTCCGTAGGTAAAAAAGAACAAAAAAAAGTAGTAGTTTCGGAGGGGTCTCTTTCCAAACCATTTTAGGGGACGTTGGAGCCGAGGGATTGGTTTTTTTTGATAAGAACAAATTTTGAAGTTGCCGCGAATGTTGAAGTAGTAATTAAATAGCTTCCTGATATCGTTTTGTCCATAATAGCGAATTTTTATGGATTATAAACATGTTCAATGCAAAATTATTAGGCAATCGCCTCCCCTCGCTACTCCCTCAAGTGTCAGACTGATAGTTTTGAATGCTGCCGCACGTATGTTAAGAAAGGGTTGTAATGTATTCTCGAATTCTCTTTGGCTGGAAGAGGAACACAATATCAAAGGTGGCTCAATTCACTTTATAACAGCTTGTTATATTATTCTCTTTTAAATACGCTTCTCACTACCTGCCATTTTTATTTTATAGGCAAGACGTCTTGGTGCCCTCAATAAATTCAAATCAAAAAGTCTCTCCATCCTTATAGCTACAGATGTTGCTAGCCGAGGTCTAGATATACCACATGTCGACGTAGTGGTCAATTTTGATATCCCAACACATTCGAAGGTATGTCTGATTTGCACGTATTGTGTGAATTCTGTACGACGTCGGTTCTTACAGTGGGTCACGGGCAGTAAGACGCATCAAGGTCTGCATACAGAGGTTCAAATCAACCAGCAACCTCGGGTGCTCTCTTTCCATTGATACCCTGAGAAGTGAATCCCTATGTTTCAGTATTTCACAAGTTTTAAACGTCCTAAACCTTAGTTTTGATTGTCTTCTAGACTTGATTTGTGATGATTCATTAGTACAAAAAAGGAAGAAATGTTTTTATGGGGTCCGAAGCGAAAGTGGCAGCCAGGTTACATATGAAAGAGTCTCAAGCATTTACTAGTCCTTGATCGACCCCTCGGTACTACATGCTACGAATGGCTCTGGTGCAAACTTGGTAGAGCAGCCCCCTATGGCTGTTCGGCAGCCAATAACAAAACTTTATGATTGTAAATTGTACTTCTTGACTGTCCCGGTCTGTTTAAGTGACGGTTGGGTGATGGAGCACGAGGTTGTGACCACGTTTATATCCGGGTTGTACGAAAGACTAGTTTCAATATCCTGGGCACCTGACGTCTGACACCTGCAACATGCTGATGAATGAGTGAAACTTTCCCTTGGCTTCATACGTTCTGACACGTAAAGCCACCCAAACACTCGTCTGGTGATGGATAACTTTGCGTGTGTTATTAGATGTATGGCTAATCTACGTCGCACTTTACGTTGGTGCGAACATATTAAGCCTGTCATGACAGCAATTTTTGTATTTGACGTTTTCATCATCATCATTGTTGTGGGGACGATTGATTTTATATCTAAGAGTACTGAATAAAGCAAACCGTGGTGTACATTTTCGAAGGTATTTGTTAGCGAGAAGAAGCTCTACCACTTAAATTCCACGAGCAGTTCATCCGCATACTGAATTATAACTCTCTTAACCAGGCTTTTATACGATGCGAACAATAGAGACTAATTTGCATAGTTACATCTTCATAACAATCATCATCATCATTGTTCACTTTCTGCGCCTGCGCCCGACTGCGCACAAACATATGAGAAACGTCTCCATAGTTCTCGATCTTCCACGGTAGCGTTCGGAGTCTCCACAATTTAGTGGGCGACTGATTATTGCTTGGATATGGTGTAAATGTTACTTTTTGGTAGATGTTATAGGATCGGTGCTGTCTCACGCATGTCGGAAGTTATATTGTTTGATAATGTATTATCTATGATCAGTTTAACAGTATTATCTTGTGTTTCCTTAGCTTATTGTTTTAAGCAACTAGTGTTGTCAAGTGATGCTCTCTTAAGGCTGCAGATTAACATTAGTTTATGGAAGTTTGTTATAAGCCTAATTGTCCTTATGCCAACTCTCCTAGATTTCAATTTATCACCTAGTCACATTGAAAATATTGAAAATCACCACGGATATTTAAATATTATTCAGATTAACGAATAATAAACCATAGGAAATGCTCTATCGGGAAGTGGTTGAAATCAAGAAAATCAATTTGCGTCGGAGGCTAAGTCCCGAACCTCATTTGGGAGTTTAGATCATTCTCCAACCCCACTTACTTCGACGATCCATCCGGTCGGCTGCCAACTAAAATTTTACATTTTTAGGTAGCCAACGTTGCATTACACCCTAAGGCTGCTAGTTTTTGCAGTTCTCCGCCCCATGATCGTCAAGATGGGCACTTCTCTCCTGCTGCAGAAGCGATAGCATGACGTATGATGTCTCGGAAAGATGTTTCCTTAAAAACTGCGACATACAGCTCTCCCTTAATAAAATGTCCTTTAGTGTTTTAAGCAGTATTGTTTTCCTAACAGAGAGAAGCTACGGCATACGAGAAGAGTACCCCGAAAATCTGTTGAATTTCCTGAGATCGAGAATCTAACAATCAAATCTCTCTCAAAAATTTACTTTACGTAAATAAAACTGCACGAAATAGCGAAAATATTTTAGCACTAGAGAACTAAAATGTTTTCGCTATTTCGTGCAGTTTTATTGTTTTGTACCACCAACAAACTATTTACGTAAATGGTAATATTGCGTTGAGTAATTGTACTAAACTTTTTCGCCAGACACTGATCACAGCAATTGCCTGACGTAAAGGGAAATGAGAGGATTTGAACACGTTGCTTTAAAAATCTTCCCTGATGTTATTGAGAAGTGCGTAAGTTGTAAGCAAATGCTATCTGCCCACAAAACACGGCCTTCTTTGTTTGGTCAATATAGCATTCAGAGCAGTAACGTGAAACGGAGAAGGCGCTTTTCCACTACTTATCAACGTTTCAAAATGGCAATAAGAATTGATGTGCCAAAAAGTTTTCAAATTTTCTGAGGATGAAAGAAAATCCATACATTTTATTGAAGGGAAACTCTATCACCCCTTCCCCCTCCCCACACCCATCTTTGCAGAATTATGGTATCTGTATCGTTATTTCTTTCAAACGACAGAAATTAGCTGCACTCATTTGGTTATTCTAGCGTTGTCAATTGGCATTCTATGCACATGCTTACTTACTTTAACAAAATACTTAGACATTGCGTCACCTAATCACCACCTACCCCCTACCCCGTCACATTCAGTTTCATTATTCCATCGTTCTTTCTTTATTGTCCTTGTTCAGCATATCTAGGTTTAGCGTGGGTTCAGAGTATATCACTAAGGTAACATGGTAACCATTGCTTCAGTAGTTTTGTCTGCTCACAAGCTAGATTAGGTTATGTTCTCCAGAAGGCATCAGTTTACGTGATCTGCTCTCAATTAGTGGGTTGCATGTGTTTCTGCGTTACGCTTTTCAGTAACCAGGTGCCCTTGATAAATAAGTCTTGGTAGTTACCGTATATGACGATCTCTTCTCTTTTTAGGACTACATTCACCGTGTTGGAAGAACCGCCCGTGCAGGTCGCTCTGGTAGATCTATTACCTTCGTAACCCAGTAAGACACTGTTTTCTTCTTCTTAAAGTTTTGTATTATGTAACCTTAGGAGAGGTCGCATTAACCGGGGTATGTTCGTCATTTAAATTTAAAACGTATTTATCTATAAAGAGCATGAACCCTACTAAATCAAATATTTCGGATCTCCTTTGCCGCTTACCACTGATTTCTATCTCACATACTTGTTAAAAGCTTGTTGATGGTACAGAATAATAAAACTGCTCGAAATAGCGAATTCATTTTGTACTAAATTGTACTACTCATTTTGTGCTATTTCGAGCAGTTTTGTTAAAAGCTCTGTCTCCCTGAGGTAGATCTTTGACGTGAAATTTTATTGATATTTTGATCATAGTCTTATGAAACTCTTCCTCACGAAACGTTTTGCAGAAGTTTGCTACTTACCTTTTGAAGAATGGACTGATATTGTCATCAATGTAGAAACGTAGCGTTTCGGAAGCACTATTATGCGGTTTCCGCTATTATTTTTTCATATGAAACTTACATCAATATTGGGAAAGTATCTTCTTTTCATCATTCAACTTTTGATGCCTCACTAAGTACACTTTTTAGTAAGAACACATTTTGTAATAGCAGCGAGGCCTAGATTGTCAAAAATGTGAGAACAATTTAAGAGCTCTACCAGGTTGGATGCAAGTAACCGCAAAACTGAGTCTGAAAATGGGAAAACTTTGCTCTACAAATCACATGGATTCAGATGATGGAGAATGATACATATTCAATGTTTTCCCGTTGTCAGTCTTGATGCTGTAATATTAAAAATATAATCCCCTCAGTCTGTAACCGTTATCCGCTTTTGCTAGTTCACAGTTGCTGCAAGAGCAACATAAGATCAAATGGGGCTGAAATCCACTGAAAAATTAGAAGAGTGAGTCTCAGCTAAAAGTTTTTAGTCCTTACTAAGAAAAAGCCTAGCAATAACCATCCATATATATTTCCTAGTATTCGAGTATTTGCACGATCAGATAGCTCCTACGGCAGACCGCTATCAGCCAGAAGTAGGATACCTGTGGCTTAATTAACGAAATTCACTCCAAATTAGCTTTCTTTCCTTATAGCTTTCATTCGCTTGGATTAACTCCTACTGTTTGAGTCGTTGTATCGTTTATATCCTTATGTTTAACATGGGATCCGTAACTCTGCGCCTCGTCATGCAGTGCACGAAAATACCTCTCTGGGTAAGTACACTGGTTCATGTAGACAGGCAAATTCACTCTTCAATTCGAGGTTCATTATGCTTTTTAGAGGAGGAATTGTGACTCGAGTGTGCGTTACTATGAAATGGCGGGCATCAGAGTTCCTTTTTCAAGTTAAACATCAGAAGAAGCTTTTGAAATTCGTTTGAGATGCGACAGCTTTTTTCATATCTTTCCACTTCTCATGTTGATATGGTTTTGATGCCACTGTAACCATTCGTAGACCTCGTTATGAAGACGATATTGTGGTATGTCACGTGTCTCGGTTGGCGTTAATTGCGTCATTATAGTTCTGTTCGTGGTCGCCCCCTCCATTTTCGTTAACCAAGTGTGCGGAGATAGATGGAGGTCAGGGAGGACAGGTCCATAGGATGTGAACATGTGAGGCTGGTGATCAGTGCCAGCACATGCTGAAGAAGGGGTGTCGTAAGCAGCTATGAAATCCTTTCTTTGGAGTGTAACCTTTCGTTGAATGCTATGCCCGCGTCATTTAGATCCGCTATCGCTATTGTAGTCTTTTTAGCATTTTGAAAACATCGAATTTCTTAACAGATTGCTGCTCCTCCACTTTAGAAGTACACGCTTGTTTAAAAGCAGCATCTGATAAGCAACACGAGACTATTTTATTCAATAAACGAAGCAACCGTTAAGCAACAGCAAAGAAAAAAAATTAAATGCAAAGGGAATAGTAAATGACTCCAGGAAAAGACGGGAGGGGACATCTTACAGCACGAATATTTTCATAGACTGAATATCTGAATATCTAAATCGAGACAGGGCCTGCGTGAAGGAACTTGCGAGAGTTCTTCTTTTTGGAATACCTCGTTTTTTGTAATGTTGGTTATAATCAACAGTTCTTAATGTTTTAGTTTGGAAGAAACCAATCCGATACGACGTAGCAAAGTTTTAATACCAAAAAGTGATTAAAACTAGAATTTGAGTTTGATTGGCGCACTAGCTTTTCTGAGCAAACGAACACGCGAATTTAGATTTAATCTGTAAATAGTGAACAAGCAACAAGTAAACAACAAATGAGCTTGTAAGCAACAGCAACTTAAAGAATCAACTAGAGTTTAGTGATGCTATTAGAAAAGGGCATCGATTGATTTTGCTTTCCTTTCGCCATTTTATTTTTCAAAATAGCCAGTTAACAACTGGTTTATCTTATAGCAAGACGTTAAGAAGTGGATGCATGCCCATAGCGTAACCCGAGTGGCAAGGGACAAATTACTTAGCCTTTCTATGAGTTCATCCCTCCCCCGTCGTCTTGAATAGATCCACGGCTTAACGGTTGCTCGTTAATAGATCAAAGTGCACGAAATAGCGAATTCATGTTGTACTCTGAGGAGTGTCAGACGGGGAAAAGCTTTTTAGTACAAATGAATTCGCTATTTCGTGCAGTATTATTCTTCTGTACCATCAACAAACTTTTCGTTAATAGATATACTTCAAAGCGTCAAGTTTTAGATTTTTCACCTCCTTCCTTATTCCAATAACAAAGGCCACTGTGAACACGGTTGCATGCTGCTTTACTTACTGAGCTTGGTGGTCAGATCTGGATAGTGTTGGAGGGTCAGGTGAATGTCGGTGGTATGGGGTCACTTAAATACTTGTATTCTTTAGCAGCCTGCAAAGGTGTGATGTCCACCAATGACAGTGTGATACTCATTAGCAAATACATATTTCAATCATAAGTCGTGAATAGCTGCCTAATGCAACTACTGGAGCTTTGAAAGATAACCTTAGTTAACCTTTATGCTAGTGTAATCAAACTATGGAATCTTTCAGAATGTGGAAGTAAGGGTTACGAAACTGTCACTCACACTGCATTTTCGT
Source organism: Carybdea cf. marsupialis auct. non (Linnaeus, 1758) (assembly GCA_010016065.2). Lineage (NCBI taxonomy): Eukaryota > Metazoa > Cnidaria > Cubozoa > Carybdeida > Carybdeidae > Carybdea > Carybdea cf. marsupialis auct. non (Linnaeus, 1758). Next base: position 2,745 of record JAAAKL020004158.1, on the reverse strand, counting down.
ATTGCAAACGACTTGCTAATCTAGGGGGTGGTTACGTCAAGAAGCCAAGATTTTGCCCGTCCACATACAGCGTGATTGCCACTAGATTGCCGAAATTACTAAATTACAAATGGATGGTTTCCCATATATAGTTAAAATCTCGTATAATTTCGTATCTTCGTACGTTCTCACTCCCCCGCCACTCCCCCATAAAGCTAGCTCCATTACAGCCGCGAAGCCCCTGTATCTTTCCAACTGTTGTGACTGTACGCATCTTGGTATTGCTTTTAATACGTGTTTCTCATTGTTAGTTTCCAAAGCAATACGTATCCTTGATTTTAATTTCTTTCATTAAACCTAGATATGATGTCGAGCTCTACCAAAGAATTGAACAACTCATCGGTAAAAAGTTACCTCTATACCCGACCGTTGAAGAGGAAGTTATGATCTTACAAGAGCGGGTTTTAGAAGGCCAGAGATACGCAAAAATGGTATGGTTACTTCTGACGTATTTTGTTGTTACCCGTTGTAGATCGTACGTTGCGGAAGCGGTTGGCAATGAGACTACTGGTGCACAACGGACACTTTAACCGTCCAACGGTACTCTCTTAACTATTCCCTGGGATTGACAACGGTTATTCCATTGGGAGACAAATTTACCTAAGCATGTATCCCTAACGTAGGTTAAGCGATGCAGTATTTTAATAGGCATTTCCCCGTTAACAGACACCTCTATTTCAATTATGAACATCTATTATTTGTTTGATACTCGGTCTCCGACATAAAAGCCAAAAGTGTGAAAATTAATAACAGCTTCCGAACTGAGACTTCTTTGGATATGACGGAAGTTTATTTTTCAACATGGCCTTCGTATTTTTCTCCTCATTATTTTTCAAACTTTTTATTGATCGTATTAGGTGAAATTCTATCGTTTCAAACTGATTCAAAGTTAAGAATAAACAAAACTGTTGACTTTTATTGGAATTTTTTTGCTAGTTTTATGAAAGAAGGGCTTATGAACTCTTCTGCCAACTCAGAACTAACTTGTACAAGGTGCAGTTACGTTATTAGGGCAGTGTCCAAGGGACCCCTTTCTCGCCTAGAAGACTCTTAAAAGTGATGACGTCACAAAACGAAAAATTTGGAAATATTAAGATTTGACTTTAGATATCTAAACGGAATCCTGGAATAGGCTGTCTCCCAACATACCAGACCTTTATTGTATATAAGGTTTAAAGTAGAGCCGTTTGAATTTCTAAAATCTCCAGTCAAACTTCTGTCAATATTCCTTTTATCCTTATGGTAGGAACCGGCATCAATTATTTAGGTTTTGTTAGAGAGGTTTAACACATTCTTAAATTTGGCCATTGAAGTTCTTACTAAAAGGCACAATTAAAATTGAGTCTTTTTCCATAATTCAAACAAATTTAAAATCGTGACACTTTCCCCCTGCATTAGCCCATCAGATAGAACAACGACGTTTAATAATGAACATAGGAACTAACCTTTGAAATTTGTAAACGAGGTCAATCAATATTTTATGTATTGAATGGCGCAAGGGCAATCGTAGGTTTCTGCACATTACGCACAAACCCAATTTTTAATCGGAGTTCCACTCGATGAATATCAAACTCCATACCAAATATAGTTCATCCGTGAGCGTGACTACCTTCCGCAATCTACGCAAGGGCGTGGTGCATACACTAGAAGGAGATGTTTGATATTTCAGTTCAGCCATTGAATTCATTGTTTACGACACACGAGGGCCGCTGGCCTAATTGTAGACGCCCGTAATTAGGTAACTGTACGCACTTCAGAAAAAATATATGCACTTCTGAAAAAATGTATGCACTTCGTAATTTATTATGAGTAAAAGTTATGATTTGGATAAGTATTTGGACAATATTTTTTTACAGGTGGGAAATTTTTTTTTCAAATGCATCATTTCAAAAAGGATAAAATATTTGCCTCTACTTTTCTGATAATTTTTCAAACCGAAATCTTAGTGCATGAAAATTCATTCTTAGTTTGTCAAACGAAAGTGATGATTGTCTGCTCCTCGTACACTTTCTATAAAATATTTTCCTTCCAAAATTGGCACGAAGTGTCAGTGATTCCGATAGAGATTTTCTGTTAAACATTGTAGCTGTAAGGGTAAGCCGTCTTTTTATAGATGAATGGTGTTTTGCCTGGTTAAGGCTCTTTCATGAGTGTTTTAGCCGACTTTGGATAAATTTTCTCTACTTTTGAACAAATAAACTCCTCGAAATCGAAGTGATGGAAGGTACTGGACGCGCGTTAATAAATACACTTCTCCTCCAATCTATCTGTATCGAATTGTTGGATTAGAAATGCCAGGGGCGGATACTTTTTGGAGACTAATGTATGGGCTGAGACTTCTATTCTGGGTGTACCTCTGATTTTATTGTTTGAGTATGAGTATGAAGAAAAACAGAGGAATAGTCATCTCCATCATTGATATTAGCTTGGACTGATTGATGAGAGCAGCAGCCTTAATGCAGAGGGAAAGTGTGACGTCACGATTTTGAAAATGTTCGAGTTATGAAAAATACTCAATATTCATACTGCCGTATTAGTAAGAACGTCAATGGCCAAAATTGAGAGTTTTGCCCTTTCCCAGTAACGATATTTCAAGTTTCAAAATTTTGAATCATCATAGAACCTAATTATTTCCAAAACAAAACAAAATATATAAAGAGTTATGTCGAAGTGGCCATACTTCTTGGAGGTTTAGACCTCCCTCGG